>WOXC01003318.1:0-18854 GCA_011680675.1 Gymnobelideus leadbeateri
TCTTGGCAGTGCCTTAACCTCTGTCTGCCTCAGTTTCTTCAGCTGTAAAATAAGGGTGATAATAGCACGCGCACACACACATACACACAGTTATTGTGAGAATTGAATGAAATCATATTTGTAAAGCACTTGGCCCAGTGCCTGACACATAGAAGGCATTATATCAATGCTAACTGTTATTATTATTATTATTATTATTATTATTATTAGACAGATAGCTCTAAGTTATATCTACCAGTCATTTATTATTGACTCCTCCAATTCTGATACCCTGGTGTATAGGCTCAGGCGCAGCACAGACCACAATCTAGAATCAGTTCAGACACTGTTGAACATTCCCAGTCACCAAAGTGAAAGCACAAAGAAAGAAAAACCCCAACAGCTGCACTGTCCTACCCAGGCTCCAATAATCTCCCCACCTGCATTAACAGTACTGAACTGTGACTGATACACCAGCTCCATTCTTCCTTTTTTACTCCCCTGAACATTTTCCTCTAAAAAGTGGCAATCCTAAAGCCATCAGCTTCTGATTCCATTCATCTGTTCCCCAAAGGACAGTGAGAACCTCCTTTATGCTGAACAATGTGCCACCTGCACCCCTAAGCAAGCATGTTTTATTGTTATACCACCACTATATATATATATATGTTTATAGTTTTTTAAGAATTTTGGGATATATATATATATATTTATATATATATATATATATATATGTATACACATATGTCCAACCAACCAAGAAGAATTACACTACTATGTGTATAGCATGTGTGTACATATTAGTATATACACACTATTATATATTTTATGCTCAGCCATATTTATACTGTAGAATTTCATTAACCAATTCATGGAACTGTATATATAAGCAAGTAGAGGAGAGATTTTAAGGTGTTTTTTTTTTCCTTCTGGTTTTTGTTTGTTTGTTCTTTGAGGTCTTAAGTTTAATGTAAAACTTAAGATAAAAATTGAGAAATACTAAAGAGATGATTCCTCTGGTCACAAACTAGGAGATTAAGTGATTTGCCTCTTGTGGAGCTTTTCAGGTCTGCCTTTCGTTTTCTTCACTGATGTCCCAGGACTACATATCCATCAGATAACTGAATTTGCATACACAATGTTGGCTATGCCATGACTCTTGATACTCTTTCTTTGCAGGAGTAAAATCTCAGAGTAACGTCTGCAATTTGTCATCTGTCTGCAGTGATTCAGGTGAGTAGATCACCTTTCCTGGCTTTTCTCTGCAAGAAATTTCTCTGTATTGTGAGTAATGATCTAATTCAGATAGGTTTTCTTTATGTTTTTTTCTTATTGCTGAGTCTGTGAAGTTTATCTCTTTGTAAAAATATAAGTAAATTTTAGACTTTATAATGAATGTTTAATATATGCCTGTTTTATTAATTGAGTTAGTAAAATATATTTACTACATATTTAAATGTGTATAGATTGAAAACAAATCTGGATCTGGAGTTCAACAACCCAAGTTCAAATCCTGCTCTGTCTTAGCGCCTATGTGACATTAGGCCAGTTGCTTATAGTTACTGGGCCTCTGTTACCTTGACTATTTAAAATAAGGTTGTCAGAATAGAATCAGTGATTTTCAAGCTGTTTGGTGTCCTTATACCCTTAAAAATTATCAAGGTCTTCTCCAAAGAGCATTTGTTTATATGAATTGTATCTATCAATATTTACCACACATTAGAAATTAAGATGATTTTGTATTATTATGAAAAGAATTTCAATTTCCCAGGCCCTCTGAAAGGGTCTCTATGATCCTCTAGGAGTGTTTGGACAAAACCCCTTTGAGAACCACTGGACTAAATGACTGAAAAGGTCCTTGCCAGCTCTAAGTATTCTAGTGATATCCTAGTGTTAATTAAATACATCACCAGTTCCATCATCTCATGAGCATATTTTCTATCAAACCTACTTCCTATGTAAAAAGTCCCTTTCAAGCCATTGTGTAAAATAAATCATAAATAATATATAACCTGGTCATAGAAAGGCTATCTTCTGCTAAGCATAAATCAACTCATTATGCTAGGAGTTTGAAGCCTGAGCTCTGCCAGGCTCATTTGATCACTAATGCCAGTAATGTATTTTCCCTTCCCCACTCAAATTATCCACTATTTTTAAAATTGAGGTGGAAATCTCATGAGAGCATGCTATTCTTGAAACCTGAATGTTTTCTTATTCTGCTGGGTCCCTGAAGGAAAGGAAAAACTACCTTCTTCACAGCATCTTGGCACCAGGGCTGTGTTTCCTCTTTAAAACCTATGAGGGCATGCACAAAAAGATGACCAAAAAATGTGTTACAGCAATGAATTGTAGGGAGAGATCCCAATAAAGGGAAAGAGAGAGGGAGATAGCCAAGCATTTTATAGTATTAAGGAGTGAGGAACTCGGTAATAGAAATGGGGTCAGTCTAGAAGTATTTTCTGGGTCTATTCCCTTAGCTGTGGTCATATTTAACTTTTTAATAATTCATTTGAAAAGATCAAGCATGAAGCTTTTAAGTAATATAAGAACAGCTTTGGCTAAGGAAGAAGGCAGTTTCATGTAAACAACTTATTTTCAGATCCAAATATTACAGTAAATAAGTAAAAAAATTACTAGTTTGAGCTATGTTCTGGGCACTATGTTCCTGGTAGAGCCTGGCAAGAAAATGTTGGCTGTTTTTAATTCTGAAAAAAAAAAAATAAAGTGCCTTTCCTGATTTTTTTTCAAGGTCCAAAACAGACCTATGATTTTATTGGTTTAGGAATGACTTTCACTGAAGTAAATTGGCAATTAGTCTATAATTTATCATCATAAGGAGTTACTTGGACCACTGAGAAGTTAAGGCAATTAACAAGCATTTATTTAAAACAAAACCATGTCCCAGGCAATGTTCTAGGTGCTGAGGATACAGAAGCAAAAATAAAATAGTCCCTGCCTTCATAGAGTTTACATTCTGTCAGACATTCTAAATTATTTGCCTCTGGGCAAAAGGCTAGCATGTGTTCCTAACAAGGAACTCGTGATTTTCCTGATGCCATGTCTGAACATGCTTCTTAGCAGTCAATCATTCAGTCAATAAACATTTATTAAATGCCTGCTATGTGCCAACTAAGTGGTTCAGTGGATAGAATATAGGGCCTGAACTCAGATTTTCCTGATGCCATGTCTGAACATGCTTCTTAGCAGTCAATCATTCAGTCAATAAACATTTATTAAATGCCTGCTATGTGCCAACTAAGTGGTTCAGTGGATAGAATATAGGGCCTGGGATCAGGAAGATCTGAGTTCAAATCCAACCTCAGACACTTATTTGTTGTGTGACCCTGGGTAAATCCCTTAAACTGCCTTAATAACTGGAGAAGGCAAACCACTCCACTATCTTTGCCAAGAAAACCCCACGAACAGCATTTGCATGCTATCTATGGTCCTTGGGGTCACATAGGGTTGGACACTATGAAATGACTGCACAGCAAATACATAGCAAAATACCTGGTACATAGAAAGTGTTCAGGGAGGCTAGGTGGAACAGTAAATAGAGCACCAGTACTGGAATCAGGAGTACCTGAGTTCAAATTGGGCCTCAGATATATATAAC
Source organism: Gymnobelideus leadbeateri (assembly GCA_011680675.1). NCBI lineage: Eukaryota > Metazoa > Chordata > Mammalia > Diprotodontia > Petauridae > Gymnobelideus > Gymnobelideus leadbeateri. The sequence continues at coordinate 3,596 of WOXC01003318.1, forward strand.
ACTCACTAGCTGTGTGACCTTGGGCAAGTTACTTAACCCCAATTGCCCTGCCTTCCCCCCTCCAAAAAGACCAAAAAAACAAAAAACCAAAAACCATAGTAAGTACTCAATAAATGACTGTTGACTGACTGACTAAATAAGAGTGAATCCCAATTGCCACAGGACATAAGAAGAAGCACCACTGATAAGACCTCAGAAGTCCTTGTTCTTTCCTGTTTCCCCTAAGAGAAGCATTTTTTAACCTGAAACTAGGACAAGTGGTCTGGGGAATAGAAAAGGGTTAAGTTGTTCAAACTAACTTTGTAGCTTTGTTTATATAATTAATTCGTATAATGCCTAAGGGTACTTGCTTCAGAATACCCTTAAAATAAGTAAGGTATTTTTTATTCCCATTTCATAGCAAGGAAAGTGAGGCTCAAAGTTAAATGATTTTCTTCTCAAAGGTCACTGGACTAGTAAGTGTCACAGCTGAGTCTTGGACCCAATAATTCTGTCTCCCAAGTCATAGGTTCTTTCTACTGGTTGCCTCTTTTACTCTAAATGAATGATTATTTGAATGAATTCTTCATTGTTTCACTACTTAGAAAGTATTATGTAGCTTCGACATACATTTATGTACTCATTCACTTAAACTAACAAGCAATAGCACTGAAATAAAGGGAAAAATAACAGGGCATTATGGTTATTTGCATTTATGCAGAGGCTTGGGCATAGAGGTATGGACAATACATGATGTTAAAGAGTTGGAAAAATATATTAAGAAGGAAGAAGAATGTAGTGTATTCAATGGAATTTCCCAATCCCTTCTCCTTCTGTTGATTATTTCCAGTGTTTAGTTTGCTTTTTCCTAGTGGTTTGTATGTTGTCTTCCCCATTAGACAATGAACTCATTGACAGCAATGACTTTCTTTGTATTCCTAGCTCTTAGCACAGAGCCTGCCACATGTTTGTTATTCAGTTGTTCAGTTCTATCCAACTCTATATGACCCCGTGCACTTTGTCCATGACATTTTCTTGGCAAAGATATTGGAGTGGTCTGCCATTTCCTTCTCCAGTGGTTAAATGAGTTGCTCAGGGTCACACAGGTCTGAGGCCAGATTTTAATTGAGGACCAGTGCTCTATCTGTGAGCCACCTAGCTGCCCCTGCTAAATGCTAGAGATATTTTTTTTTAATTGGGCGGAATAGATAAAAAATTGCCTTGCTCTCAAGGAGTTCATAGTCTAATGGAGTTTAGAATAACATATTATTCTACCAGCAGACATATTGTCCAGTTATTTTCAGTCATAGCCAACTCTTTGTGAACCTATTTAGGGTTTTCTTTGCAGAGACACTGGAATGGTTTGCCATATCCTTCTCGGGCTCATTTTACAGATGAGGAAACTGAAGCAAACAGGGTTAAGTGATTTGTCCAGGATCACATAGTTAATAAGTGTCTGAGGCCAGATTTGAACTCAGGAAAATGAATCTTTCTGCTCCAGGTCCAGTACTCTATCCACTCTGCCACTTAGCTGCTCACAAGCAGTCTACCCAATCTATTAAATAGTCATCAGGCATTTATTAAGGAAGTATAGTATTTGCCAAGTAGCATATGAGGTACAAATGTGAGAAAGTCACAGCTTCTGGCATGCCAGTAAAATTCCTTATGCTAAAATGAAATGAAGGAAGGCCTCAGTTTTCCTTAGGCCTCAGCTTGGGCTTTGCCTGAAGTACCTTGTTAACTCTATGGAAAAGAGTCTTAACCTATTTTGTGTCTTGGTCCCCTTTGGCATTCTGGTTAAGCCCTTGAACCCCTTTTCAAAATAATGGTGTGGGTCTTTTTAAAATTTAATTGAAGAAAGTGCTAAATTTCACTTAGAAGTTAGTTAAAATAAAAGTAATTTTCCCCCATCCAAATTAATGGACCCAAGTTAAGAAGTCTAAAATGTGAACACAGCACTAAGTACTACTCAGATACCAAGCAGTATTGAAGACATATTTAATGATGATCACTGTATCAATATTACCAGAGTCCACCCTTTTGGATTTTGGCTCGGGCTTTAAAAGAATTTCTGGCAAGAAATGGTCAAGGAAACTTACCTGTTTGAGGTACTATTCCTGATATGATTGCAGATTCTGGAAAATTTATAAAATTACAAAATATTTACCATGAAAAAGCAAAAACTGATGCTGCTGCTGTGGGTAATCATGCTGCCAAATTGCTCCAGTCTATAGGTCAGGCACCAGAGTCCATTTCACAGAAAGAATTAAAATTACTCTGCAGCAATTCAGCATTTCTTCGAGTAGTGAGATATAGATCCCTCACTGAAGAATATGGCTTGGACACTATCAATAAGGATGAAATTACTTCTAGCATGGATAATCCTGACAGTGAGATAGTGTTGTACTTAATGCTTTGAGCTGTTAGATAGATTCCAGAAACGATATGGAAGATATCCAGGAGTTTGTAACTATCAAGTTGAAGATGATATAGGGAATTGAAATCTTGCCTGACCAGCTTCCTTCAGGAATATGGTTTATCTGTAATGGTAAAAGATGATTATGTCCATGAATTCTAGTCGGTACGAAGCTGCTGAGTCCCACACGATTGCAGCATTCTTGGGAATTGCTGCTACTCAGGAGGTTATCAAAATAATTACCAAACAGTTTGTAATTTTTAATACCTGTATTTACAGTGGCATGTCACAGACCTCAGCAACTTTCCAGCTGTAGAAAAAATTACAGTATGTTAATAGCATGCTAATGCTTAAAACTGTAATTGTCTTCAGGTTGTGCTAAGTTCTGTATAATTCTTCTAATACAGGGCTGCTAAATTCTTTCCTTAATAAACACTAAACATGGTTTTTTTTAATTTGTTCTCCGATAAAGATTTAAGAAAAATTGTGCACAAGTGCTTTAGAGCAGGCAACCAGGATAATTCTTAAGTAAATACATGCTTGCTAAACTCCTGCTGTCTGTTTAAACAGGCAAATTAATCACTTTGAGGGCACTAATGCAGAAAAATGCAATGTAAGATGATTGGAATTAAATCAAGTGTTAGGAGTTAGACTGTGGTTATTATAGTTCCAAAGTCAGGGTGGGAACACTGAGGATGACTATAACTAACTGAATTGGATGGAACAAAAATGAATTAAACAGTGAGGATATTGGAAATTATTTGGGGGACATGAAGGGAGATGGAGGGGAGGGCAGCTGCTGAAAGTAAACCATGCACAAATAGATCTCCACAATGTAGTTATATCTCTTAAACTGTGACCCCCTTCCATTTCACAGCTTGGGAAAGGAAAAGCAACATGGTGGCCTTTGACAAATGGACACAGGTTCTACCTGTCTGATGAGATGGTTACTCTTCTAAAACAGTGATGCTTAATATTACTTGGAAATGGAACAGTAAAATATCTGTTCCTTAAGGGCAGGATTTTCTTGCATTTGTACCTCACATGGTACTTGGAAAATACTAAGTCCTTATTAAATACTTGTTGATTATTTAATTGATTAAGCATAGTGCTGAGAGAAAAATATGTTAAATAGTATTATTCCATTAAACTATGAACTCTCTTAGAGCAGGGGCTGTTTCTGTTTGTTTGTTTGTTTTCCTTTATATCCATAGCACTTAGCAGAGTGCCTGGCACACAGTAAGTGCTTAGTAAATGTTGACTCACTAACTAAATTAGAATTTATTTTTAAAAAAGAGTATGACGGGGTGGCTAGGTGGCACAGTGAGTAAGAGCGTCGACCCCAGAGTCGGGATGACCCGGGATCAGTCCTGGCCTCAGAAAATGAGCACCCACACATAAATAATGACTGGCCATGTAACCTTGAGCAAGTTACTTAATCCCAATTGCTTATTTTAAAAAAAGAGTATGATGAAGACCAAAACATGAAATGTGAGTGTTTTTATATTTAAAAATTTTATATACAATCTCAGTCTTCAGACTTTGAGAACACAAATTTCAAAGTTTTTTCTTTTTTAGTGTTCTATAGGGGTGAAATGATATTTGAAGACTATGAAGAAAGCAATATTACCCAGAATGTGAGCATGGTAGGTTTTATTCCTTTTGAAGTCTTAGGGGGAAATACTTCTATTTATTTATGCTTAAGATTAAAATAATTTTATGTAAATAACTGTGGGGGGAGATTTTTTTTAATTGGAATCAGGAACTTATAGTTAAGAAGTCGCTTAATCATTGCAAATCTCTTAATTGTTTTGAGACTTAAAGTGATGATGCCTGGCACACTGAGATGTTAGTGATTTGACCAGTCACACAGGCAATATGAATCAGAGGTGAAGTCAGCCTTACCAGAGAGAGAAAGAACCCAGGTCTTCTAGACCCCAAGGCTCACTCTATGCCACTTCATTCATATACTTACAAATTTAATATATAAAAATTTTCAAAAGTTTAAACAATGATTTCTGTACAACTCTGTCTTAGTAAGTACCACAATTGAATGTGAGTCCCTATCAAAGAATTTTCTTAATACTCATTTGTTAGTTTTCCCTGGGATGCATTTGTTAGGGGAAATGTTTAATGCAATCCTCTTCTCTTATTAGTGTAAAATAGAAAGTATTTTAGAAACTCCTCAATAGGAAGGAATAGAATTGAATCAAATTCAACATTATTTGACCCTAAACTTCTCTGAAATTGGTCCCATTCCAGCCAGCTCCCATGAGATACAGTGCCTGGCGAGTAGTAGTCATTTAATCAATACTTGATTGAATGATTTATCTTTTATCAACTGCAGCAAACTCTAGGATTGTTCTAGGTTATCCTCTGGCCTTTCCAGCAAATCTTGGTCTGATTCTTACATTCTTGGAGTAGATGTCTTTGTCTTGCCATTGTGGGAAGTTGGGGATTAGCTAAAACCCATTACAATTAAGATGACCAGAATATCTTATGGGGAGAAGGAGTCAAGAGACTAACTTCCATGGGACCTTCAGAATAGGGTATGTCAGAAATAGATAAGTCAGACCCATTCTTTTTATCCATGTCTTGTCCATATGTAAGAAGCCCAGGTTTAACCACAAAAGTATGATAAGCTGACTAACAAAATTTATTCTCAGATAGGACTCCAGTTCACCATTCATTTAGATGGGACTGTGAAAAGTCACAAAGTGACAAAATAACTTCCTGTTAAGGTGTGAGAATGTGAGGTACAACCAGTGTCCCAACCTTCTTGGACTTTTTATGCTTCTAACAGAACCAGGATGCAGTCAATGACACTTTAATTGAAGACCTATCCCTAAACAAAACAAAGTAAGTAATTTATTGTTTGATTGATTCTGTTAAAGTAGTGCCTAGTTCTCTTTTGGGATTGGCAACAAATGAAGAGAGATATTGTCAATCTGCTTCATATGGTTATATACATAGTAACTGAGCACGAAATTAAATGGTGCCAAACTGTTCTCTCCGTGGTAAAATGGAGATAGTACTGATACCATTGACATTTGAGATTCAGCAAGATTTATTAATCTTTGTTTTAACAAATGCTTTATTAACTTCTGGTTTACATCATTCACTTCAACAGATTTTGAGTTATAATTTTTCCCCATTTTTCCCCTACCCACCACCCCAGAATAGCAGTCCCACAAGATATCCCCTCATCTAATCTGCTCTCTCCCATATCTTCTCCCATACCCCCTTAGACTTTTCCATTAGAACAAGATGGATCTCTGTGTCCCAATGCCTGCACATCTTATCTCCCAATTACATGCAAAATAGTATTAATAATAGTATTTATATATATTTGAAGCATTTAATTTTAAAACTTTGAATTTCAGATCCATTCCCTTCCTCCCTTGTCACCCACTCCCTCTGGGAAGATAAGCAGTTCCGTATGTGTTATACTTATAAAGCCATGCAAAACATTACCATAGTAGATATATTGTAAAAGACTGCTTATATTTCCCTCCCACCCATAACACCCCCTACCCAGTCCATTCCCTACTTTGATCCTGTCCCTCTTCGAAAGTGGGAACTTTCAACCTCTCCTCCCCCCAGAATGCCCTCCTGTCCATCATCCCCCTCTCCCCTACTCTCCTGCAGGGTGAGATATGCCATTTAGTATGTATGTCATTCTCTCCCTGAGCCAAATTCAGTGAGAATATGGTTTTGCCTTTTTGCCTTCCTGTTTTTCCCTTCCCTGAAACTACTTCCCCTTGCCTCTTCTACATGACATAGTTTACCCTACCCTGTCTCTCCCCATCTCCTCTTGCCACTTTCCTCTCTCACCTCTTAACTTCACCCCTTAAGTATCATCCCTTCCCACCAAATTCAACCTGTGCCCTCTATCCATGTATACCTGTAAACATTTATACACACATTCACATAGGTATTCATATGACCATACACCCTTCTTCAATTATTTTCATACTGAGAAAGGTTTCATCAGTCACATTTATTGTTTTTGCATATAGGAATGTAAATAGTTCAACTTTGATAAGTTCCTTTTGATTTCTTTTCCCTGATTACCTTCTCAAGCGTCTCTTGCTTCTTGTGTCTGGATGTCAAATTTTCTATTCAACTCTGGTTTTTTCCTCAAGAATGCTTGAAAGTCCTCTATTCCACTGAATGACCATATTTTCCCCTGAAACAAGATACTCAGTTTTGCTGGGTAGGTGATTCTAGGTTTTAATCCCAGGTCTTTTGCCCTGTGGAATATCATATTCCATGCCCTTCAATCCCTCAGTGTAGAAGCTGCCAGGTCCTGTGCTATTATGATTGTGTTTCCACAATATTGAAATTGTTTCTTCCTGGCTGCTTGGTGTATTTTCTCCTTGATCTGGGAATTCTGGAACCTGGCTATAATATTCCTGGGAGTTTTCTTTTTGGGATCTTTTTCAGGAGGTGATCTGTGGATTCTTTCAAACTCTATTTTGCCCTCTGGGTCTAGAACATCAGGGCATTTTTCCTTGAGAATTTCTTGAAGGATGATTTCTAGGTTCTTTCTTTGATCATGGCTTTCAGGTAGTCCAATAATTTTTAAATTATCTCTCCTGGATCTATTTTCTAGGTCGGTGGTTTTTTCCATGAGATATTTCACATTGCCTTCTGTTCTTTCATTTGTTTGGATCTGTTTAACAGTATCTTGATTTCTTATAAAGTCACTAGTTTCCATTTGCTCCAGTCTAACTCTGAAGGAATAAATCTCCTCAGCAAGCTTTTGAGATTCTTTTTCCATCTGGCAAATTTGGCTTTTTAAGGCATCCTTTTCCTCATTGCCCTTTTGAGCCTCCTTTGCATTTGAGTTAGTCTATTTTTAAGGTGTTATTTTCCTCAGTCAGGCTGTTGACTCTCATTTCATACTTTTCCTGCATCCTTCTCATTTCTCTTCCCAATTTTTTCTTCCACTTCTCTTATTTGGTTTTGAAAATCCTTCTTAAGGTCCTCTGTGGCCTGTAACCCACTCATATTTTCATTTGGGGCTTTTGGAGCAGGATTTCTGACCTCACAGTCCTCCTCTTAATCGTCTTTGCCCCCAAAATAGGAGTCTAATATTGAATTTTTCTGTTTAATTTATTTTCTTTGCCTAGTCATGTTGCCACTTAATTACTTGACTTTTGGGCTTGTTGCCACAGTAGGACTCTGCCACCAGACAGGGAAGCTTCCTTCCCAAACGTTGGGGTCTTCACACCTACTGGAGGTATTAGTTGGGTGGTCTCAGTGAAGCCTCCATATGCTCTGGTCAGCTGGATACCCACCCCAAGACCTCCACCCCAGACCACAATCCAGATCCAGGGAGGTTAAAGCAAGAGCGGTTACCCCCCAGTACTGATCGCTGGATCTCCCTGCAGTTCACAGGCCAGGAGCTGAAGCTGCAACTGAAGCTGCAAAATGGCGTATGTTCTGTGTCCCCTCAGCCACTTCTTGCCCCCAGCAGAAGAAGCCTGACACGTTCCCCAAATACTGGTCCCAAAGTCTGAAGGGCACTAACCTCTCACTTTTTCCTAGGCATATCTGTGTTGATAATTCTGGAATCGCCACAGCTGCTGGTGTTCTGGCATCCCTCCATCCAGCTGCTGGCCTGCCTGCCCTGGGGCTACAGCTCACGATGGCCTGGGCTCGGCTCCCAGACCGCTGCGCTGGCCACTCCCTGCAGGTCTGCTGGGCTGTCCTCAGTGGGAGTTTAGCTTCTCTGTGTCGTTCTGTGGGTTCTGGAGCTCCAGAAGTTGTTCAGAGTCCCCTTTTACATGATTTTGAAGTGGTGTGGGAGAGAGTACCTTGGAAGTGCTGTTTCTGCTCCACCATCTTGGCTCTGCCCCCCCCCTTCTCCAAGATTTATTAATCTTAATGAGAGGACTTATTGTTAGAACTTTATAGAATTCATTCTGTTCAAGTTCAAGGCAAATCATTGAAAGACACAATGATATGAGTCTATGCTCCAACCATTGATGCCAAAGAGGCCAAAGTTGCTCAGTTTTCTGAAGACCTATATCTTCTAGAAATAACATCAAAAAGAGATGTCATATTTATCATAAGTGATTGGAATGCTAAAGTAGGAAATCAAAAGATAATTAGAGTAACAGGCCCTTAAGTATAAAAAAGAAGCGCTGCAGAAACTAATTCAGTTTTGTTGAGATAACTGACTGATCATGGCAAACCCAAAAGGCAACTCTACACATGGACATCACCAGATGGACAATATAAAAATTAAAAATATACGTTATATATAAATCAAAATTGATTATAAAATTTTCAGCCAATGGTAGAGAAGCTCTATACAGTCAATTAAAACAGGACCTGGTAGCAAAAAATTGGAAATTGAGAGGATGCCAATCAATTGGGGATTGACTGAACAAATTGTGGTATATAAATGTAATGGAATACTATTGTTCTATAAGAAATGATGAGCTGACAGATTTCAGAAAAATCTGGAAAGACTTACATGAGCTAATGCTGAGTGAAGTGAGGAGAACCAGGAAAACATTCTACATAGTAACAGCAGCTTTGTGCAATGATCAACCTTGATCGGCTTGGCTCTTCCCAGCAATAAAGTGATCTAAGACAGTTCCCAAAGACTCAGGATGGAAAATGCCATCCACATGTGGAGAAAACAACTGTGGAGTCTGAATGCAGATCAAAGCATTCTATTTTCACTTTTCTTTCTGTTTTTTTTCTTTCTTGTTGCTTTTACCATTTGCTCTTATTCTTCTTTCACAACACGACTGATGTGAATATGTTTAACATGATTGTAGTTGTATAACCTGTATCAGATTGCTTGCCACCTTAGAGAGGGGGGAGGGAGAAAAATTTGGAATTCAAAATCTTATAAAAGTAAATGCTTAAAACCATCTTCACATGTAATTGGAAAAAAATGAGTACTATTAAATCAAGGAAAAAAAGAAATGATGAGCAGCATGGTTTCAGAAAAACCCAGGATGACTTAGATGAACTGATGCAAAGTAAAATGAGTAGACCCAGGAGAACATTACATACAGTAGCAGCAATATTATAGTAATGATGAGCTATGGAAGACTTATCTATTCTTATTAAGACAATAATCCAAGACAATTCCAAAGAACCCTTGATGAAAAATTCTGTCCACTTCCAGAGAGAGAACTGATGAATTCTGAGGGCAGATTGAGGCATAGTTTTAAAAAAAGACCTGGAGTTGACTGTGACTCAGATCATGAGTTTGTTATTGGAAAATTCAGACTGAAATTGAAGAAAGTAGAGAAAATAATCATACCTTATAGATATGACCTAAATAATGTTCCATATGAATTGAAGTGGAAATGACGAATAGATTTAAGGGATTAAATCTGGCAGTTAGAAAGCTTAAGAATGGACAGAGCTTCTCAGTATTGTACAGGAGGCAGCAATAATAAAAATTTCCAAAGAAATACAAGGGTAAGACAACAAAATGATGAAATTGCTAAACAGTCTTATGGATGCAGCCAACATGAATTTGAATAAACTTTGGGAGATAATGGAGAGTAAAAGGGCCTGGTATGCTATGGTCTGTGGGGTCTAACTATTGAACCAAATAATTCATTCCTTTTTTGGTAAGGTCAAACTTTTTAAAAATATCATTGCAGGGGCAGCTAGGTGGCGCAGTGAGTAGAGTGCCGGCCCTGGAGTCAGAAGGACCTGAGTTCGGATCCGGCCTCAGACACTTAACCCACACAAACAAAAAAAAAAACAAACCTAGCCGTGTGACCTTGGGCAAGTTACTTAACCCTAATTGCCCTAAAAGGGGCGGCTAGGTGGTGCAGTGAGTAAGAGCACCGGCCTCGGAGTTGGGATGACCCGAGATCAAATCCGGCCTCGGAAAAGGAGCACCCACACATAAATAATGACTAGCCGTGTAACCTTGAGCAAGTTACTTAACCCCAATTGCTTAAAAAAAAAATATCATTGCAACTCCCTTTAGTGCAGGGACAATATTTTTCTTTGTATCACTGGAGCATAGCACAGTGCCTGGCACAGAAAATTGGTGCTTAATAAAGGCTTACTGATTGATTGAATGGTACATACCCTTCCTAGGCATTTAGTGTGAAAGAAAAAAAACATAAAGAGAAATTAAGACGATGAAGCATACATAAGAAGCATTACCAAATACTACTTCCAAAGTGTCATTCATTAGGTTGGCATACTCAGGGGAAGAGAGGTTTTTTCTTGATCAGCTAATGGGGAAAGTGGGCTATACATTTTTTTTTTCCATTTTAAAGATAAAAGCAATGCTGTAGCTATAGTGAATACTCAAACCTGGATGCTATGAACTCTCTGACTTTGAGGAAATCTCCCAATCTCTAACCCTCTCATATACCAAATCTTCATGAAATTTTGACCCACGTTCAAATAGGTCAAAAGATGATCTTCAATCCTTCCAGCAAAATACATCATGATTATACTTGGAACAAACTGAATATTGCAAGGATAGATTTGAAGCACATAAAACTAACAGATTTAAACCAGTTGGATCTGGGACTTGGTGGGCATTGTTTCTGAATTTTAATTTCCTTTGTGATATATTGATTTTCATTTTTCCTTCAGTTAGAAATCTCTGTGTATGTACCTAACAATTTCTACTTTCTACAGACAGCCTTTCCTAATCCTTCTTAATTCCAGTGCTTTCTCTCTTTTAATTATTCCCTATTTATCCTGTGTTTAGCTTGTTTTTTACATATATGTTTGCATGTTGTCTCCCCCATTTGATTGTAAGCTCCTTGAAGACAGGAACTGCATTTTTCTTTTTTGTATGCCTAGTGCTTAACATGATTCCTCGAACGTGATAGGCTCTTAAATATTTATTGAATTGATGTAAAAGATCATTGAAGAGAAAAATAGACCCAGAAAGAAAAATAAAAGTTTTATTGGGCTTGACAATAAACGTCTTAAGTAACAGGCCATTTTACTCCCATTCCTGTGGAAATGGTAAGTACTTTAGTGTATATATAACCTAGCTCTACTAGGGTGACATTGGTTTTGACTGTTTGGGTGGATAACCAACCCTGAATTTTCTCTCTTCTTAGCCCCATCTCCTTAAAGCCCCAGGTGAAGGCCTGCACTTATCAATTATCCATACTCTAATATGAATTGACTTCATCAGATTTCTTTATTCCAAACTACCAGCCACACTAAGGGAATGAGAAATTTCATGAGGAGAATTAAGAAGGATGGAGGAAAGAGATATCATTTCAGATCTTGAAATTTCTGGAAACAAACCTGAGGACAACATAGGGGGTTGTACATCTGTGTGTTAGGGCTGGGGGAAAATGGAGAGAAAGCTGATCTGGAAGGTTATTAGGGCACAAGATACCTATAGGTGAGGGGAAGAAGTATTAACGAGGAGAATAGGATTATAGAATGACAAATAGGAGGGCACCAAGGACAAATTTTCTTTCCTTTGGAATTTTGCTTATTATTGGCCCTATCTTTTTCCCTTTGTAGTTCCAGTATTAACTCTTTGATTGTATACTTGTGATAGGAAAATTCTACAGTTGAAATGAAATATAGGTCCACCTATAAAATCTTATAATTCATTACAGATGCAGAGCAGGTTCTTGAGTTCCCAAAGCATATGGTTTTTCATTGTGTGAGAAAGTCACTTCTCAGAGATATCTCTTATTATACCCCTTCCCAAAATTCCCTTAGGATCAACATTATAAATGTCATGCATAAGAAATTTAAGCCCATTTTTTATTGTCAATGAAATTTTTAATAGCTTTCTTAAATTGATTTAATTTCAAATCCCATTATTTTATAGACTTTCAGAACTTGACAAAACACTGACGAGCCTAAGTGAGGTAATCATGACTATTCCCTTGGTTTATTCATTAGTGTGGGTACTTGGGGTAGGAGTGGGGTGAAGAAGATAAGGGATACTGTTCTGCTGTATTTCTCGGAAGATAAATATCACTCTCTTCAAATTTTCAAAGAATTGTTATATAGAATGAGGATTTCATATGTGTTGCTCCAAATAACAGGACTAGCACCATTAGATGGAAGTTCTAGGGAGACAATATAAGAAAAATCTCCCTGATCATTTGAGTTGTACAATAGCAGAATAGACTGATTTATACAGTAAAATAGATTTATATGCGTGTATGCATATATACACACATTCATATGCTATATATAAATTTTATTATATTTTTATATAACTACTTTACTATCTATCTATCTATCTATACACACACCTATATATACCTACAGAGATATATGTGTACATATGTATCTCCTCATATATGTATATATACATACAAATACATTTGGTAAATATAAATATACATATGAGTTATTATTACCATCAGATTCTCCATTATGGAGGTATTCATGTAGAACCTGAATGACTATACCTTGCGGTTGCTTTAAGTAGCTAGAATAGATAACCTTTCAAATCTTTTGCATTTCTTAGATTCTGTGTGAATCTTTGGGTTAAGGTACTTGACAATTTCATTTTGCCAAAATAACATATTTTTTCACCTTTCAGTCTTATTTTATAGCATGCAATACACAGAACCAAAGGTGAGTCATTTTTTTTATTCTTCAATTCTATTCTTTAACTTTTAATAAGAAATAGAATACTTCCCAGTCCTGGCTATGCCTACCTGTCTCATCTCTAATTTAGAGACAAGTACTCCAGGGCAGTGTGCAAAAGTAATATTTTCTATTAATGTATGTCACCCTTCTAAAAGTTCACCGATTTTTTTTGCATGTTATGTCACTCCTCTTTAGAGCATATCTCAGAAGTAAAGAGGGATAAAGAGTGTTAAGCCCTTTTTACAAGAATGAAGCACAGATGTTAAGCCATTCAAGGTCTTGAAGGTATTCTGCAGATAAGCTAAGAGACCTAAATTCAGGCTTGTTGATTACTATCTAGGTCTGGTCCCATTGGTATAAATATTGTCATCTTTAGCCTTGAGTACAACCAATAGTAGCAAAAAAAAATTGTCTGGGCACCACTGTCAGACCAAGGCTTTTAATGAAGGAGAAGGAAAAGTGGGAAGGGAAAAAGAATAGTTGGAAAAGAGAAATAGTGAGGAAGGAGAGAGGTAAAGAGGAAAAAAGTATATATATACTCCTTATAGTAATGATTTAGGTATTAATCTGTGCAACCTATCCCTAAAGATATTCCTAGGTAAATGAACCAGTGGTTTAAGTATAGTGGTCTCAATATATCTGGACTGCTTGTACTAGCAAGAGAAACAGACCTACAGCATTATGTTTCATCCATCATGCCTGTACATAGGCATTAATGGTATTCTGCCTTAAATTGAACAGAATGTTGGCACCTCAGAACCATATTATAATAATATAATTATGGAATATAATATTACATTATATCAAATATATGAAAGGCACCCTGGTACAAAAGATAGAGAAGCAGATTACAAGTCAACAAGATCTGGATTCAAATCTAGCCTATGATACATATTGGTTCAATGACTCTGGACAAATCACAATTTCTCAGTGGCCTGGGAAACTGTAAAACTCAAAGATGCAGAAAAACAGTTGCAGATACTCACTGGGAGCTCACTACACTAATGGAATCTTATAGCAGATTTATTCTCCCTTTCTTCTCTATGACTCTGCCTCTCTCTCTCTCTCTCTCCTCTCTCTCTCTCTCTCTCTCTCTCTCTCTCTCTCTCTCTCTCTCTCTCTCTCTTTCTCTCTCTCTCTCCCTCCTTCCATCTCTCTGTTCTGTGTCTCTGGCTCTTTTCTGTCTATCTGGCTCTGGCTGTCTCATTCTGTGTCTGTCTCTCTCTTGTGTCTGTCTCTGCCTCTGTCTCTCTGTCTCTGTGTCTCTTTTCTGTCAATCCTTTCTCTCTCTGTCTCTGTTCTGTCTTTCTATCTCTGTCTATCTCTGTTTCTGCCTCTCCATCTCAGTTTTGTTTTTCTCTTATGTCTGTCTCTGCCTCTATCTCTCTATTTCTCTCTCTTCCATCTGTCTCTGTCTCTTTCTTTGGCTCTGGCTCACTCTCTGTTTCTCTCTCTCTTCTGTCTCTGTCTTTTATGTTCTATCTGTCTCTATTCCTCTCTTCTGTCTGTCTCTGTCTCTCCCCCTCTCTCTAATACATATATACACACATGCAGAAAGCAAAAAGACAGGGAGGGAGGGAAGGGGAGAGAGACAGAGACAGAGACAGAGAGAGAGAGAGAAATATGAATAGGTAGATAGACAGACAGACAGAGAGGAACAGTGAGATAATGGGAGGAAAAAAACACTGAACAGGGAGTCAGAAAGGCCTAGTTTCAAGTTTAGTCTCTACTATTTACTAATTTTATGACTTTGGGTTAACTTTGCTGAGCTTTCCTTACCTCATCCCTAAATAGAAAGACTGCATTTTGCATTCTATCTCACAGGACTATAGTTAACATCAGTGAGATAATATATGTAACCCTTGAAGTGTTTATAACCCTTAAAGCATTATATAATCGTAAGTTTTTTTATTGGACCTGTAATGATAGAAATGCATGCTGCTAGTAGTAGTAGTAATTATCAACAGCAGCAGCAGTAATAATAGTATCATTATCATTATCATCATCATCATAATAACCTTTAGCCTTTTAATCTTAGCTAAAATAAAATAAAATATAAAACCTCTTCAGTGACCAGCAGAACACCAGAGATATTTGGAGGATTATTGTTTTCTATCACTATGGGAAATATACTAAATTCTCTACCAAGCAATACCTTTCATTACCACAACAGAAATGTGCTTTGCTAACTACATACATGTCTACATATAAATATACATATATATTTTATAGCCATGTAAACATACATAAAAGGAGACAAAAATATTCTACAAGTTT
>WOXC01003319.1:0-125863 GCA_011680675.1 Gymnobelideus leadbeateri
ATCCCTACATGTAAAAATGATAATTGTAACTTAGGAATCTTTTCTCATTATGAGAAGAGTTGAAGGGAATAGAAATGTATATGTACATATACATATATATATATATATATATATATATATATATAGTGTGTGTGTATATATGTATATATATACACACATATGTATATATATAGTGTGTGTATATATGTATATATATACACATATGTATATATATACACACACACAAACATACATATATATCTATATAGGAGGGTATATAGGCTTATGAATACATATGTGAATGTGTGTATATATGTGTACAGGTATACATAGATGGGGGGCACAGGATCAATTTAATAGGAAGGGATGATGCTTAAAAGGTGAAATTAAGAGGTGGGAGGGGAATATAATGAGAGGAGATGGGGAGAGACAGAATGGGGTAAACTATCTCATTTAGGAGAGTCAAGGGAAAATGGTTACAATGGAGGGGAAGAATAGGAAGGCAAAAGGGAATGGGTCAACCTTATTCTCATTGAATTTGGCTTAGGGAGGGAATGACATACACACTAAATAGGGTATCTCACCCTACAGGAGAGTAGGGGGGAAGGAGATAAGGAGGGACATGATGGAAGGGAGGGCAGGCAGGGGAGGGGGTGGGGGGGAGGAAGTTGGAAGCACCCACTTTTGAAAACAGGATCAAAGTAGAGAATGAAACAAGTGGGAGGTGGGATAGGAGGGAGGGAAATATAGTCAATCTTTTACAATATATCCACTATGGTAAAGTTTTGCAGAGCTACACATGTACAACCTATACTGAATTGCTTATCTTCCTAGTAAGGTTGGGTGACAAGGGAGGAAGGGAATGAATCTGGAATTCAAAATTTTAAAATAAAATGTTTAGTATAAATACATATATATATACACATTATTATTAATAATATTTTACATGTAACTGGAAATAACATATATAGGCACTGGGGCCTGGAGATCCACCATGCCCTACTGGAAGGTCAGAGGAGGTATGGGAGAAGATATGGGAGAGAGCAGATTGGAGGGGGGAATATTTTGCGGTGGTGGGTAGGCGGAAAATGGGGAGAAAATTTGTAACTCGAAATCTTGCAGAAATGAATGATGTAAACTAGAAGTTAATAAAGCATTTGAGTTAAGAAAGAAAAAAAGTGATTTGCTACATTTGGGTTTGAGTTAGTTGAGGCAACATGGAGCTCCAATGATTTCTCTATGAGAGGCTTTCTTTATAGTTGGATAAACTAGGTCTATAAATAAACTATAAGATATGCTATATTGGATAAACTGAGGCTTTAAAGCATCATTTCCATGTTTATGAACTCTAATATTGCCTTATCTGGCTGCAATCTATTATCATTCTACCTCTGTCTCTCTCTGCCTTGCAATCCCAAACCCTGTTCTTCATCTATACCCTAACCTCCCTTGATCCATTAGCTCTTTCCCTCACTGTCACCCTTATAGTATACTCTTCTCCCTTGTCCATCTTGAAATGACAGCAAACCCCTTTGATTACACACTTCTCTTGAGTCCTTGGCTCCCTTATCATATCGCTGACCTTGCCCTACAAAACCTCAGTCTTGGATCTCTCCAACCATATCTTGCTTATACTCTTACACATACTGATGAATGAAGGTAGAGAAAAAATTGTGGAACTGTGTTGACTCGTTATACTACCAATTGATACCATATAGCATTGATAAATTTATGTTACATAACTTCCACTGGGACTTCCTTATGACAATGCAATTCTTTTTTTTCTTTTTCTTTTTAGAGGGCAATTGGGGTTAAGTAACTTGCCCAAGGTCACACGGCTAGGTTTTTGTTTGTGTGTGTTAAGTGTCTGAGGCCAGAACCTAACTCATGTCCTTCTGACTCCAGGACCGACACTCTACTCACTGCACCACCTAGCCACCCCGACAATGCATTTCTTTTACATTTATCTAATTAACTCACTATCCTACTTGACGGAGTAACTCTTCCAAACCTTTTCATCCCTTCTCACATCCATGACTCTCTGACTTCCCATCCTCTTAGTTTAGAGCCTTGTTTCACATTTTACTTAAAAATCGAGGCCATTTGGGGCGGCTAGGTGGCGCAGTGAATAGAGCGCCGGCCCTGGAATCAGAAGGACCTGAGTTCGGAGCCGGCCTCCGACACTTAATCCGCACAAACAAAAAAACCTAGCGTGTAACCTTGGGCAAGTTACTTAACCCCAATTGCCCTAAAGGGGCGACTAGGTGGAGCAGTGAGTAAGAGTGCCGGCCTCGGAGTTTGGATGACCCGAGATCAGATCCGGCCTCAGAAAATGAGCACCCACGCATAAAAATAATGACTAGCCGTGTAACCTTGAGCAAGTTACTTAACCCCAATTGCTTTAAAAAAAAAAAAATCGAGGCCATTCACAGAGAGCTCTTTCTTCTCTCCACTTCATTTCATGTGACCCAGATGCCTTCTGCCAGTGTCTTTCTTCACCCCGTCTCACATAATGAGTAGCTCCTCTCCTTGCCAAGACAAACCATTCTGCGTGCATACCTGATCCCATTCCATCCAGTCTTTCCTAACACACTGTCTTCCTATCATTCCTACATTCTCATTTATCTTCAATCTCACCCTGTCTATTCGCTGCTTTCTTACTATACACAAACATGCCCATGTCTCTCTATCCAGCCATCGAGAAGGCTGTCTGCATTAGATGCCTCAGCTGCTTTTCCTCTGACTCTTCTTAACTCTTTACAATCTGACTTCTGACTTCATCATTCAACTGAAACTACTTTCTCCAAAGTTACTAATAATCTCTTTTTTTCTTTTTGGAAGAGAGAAGGGAGGGCTATTGGGGTTAAGTGACTTGCCCAAGGTAACACAGTTAGTACATATTAAGTATCTGAGGCCTGATTTGAACTCATGTCCTCCTGACTCCAGGGCTGGTGCTTTTTTATTCTTCCTTTTTTAAATCAAATGTTTTATTCACTTATAATTTACATCATTCATTTCTGAAAGATTTTGAGTTACAAATTTTTCTCCCAGTTTTTCCCCGACCCATAACCCCAAAATATCCCCTCTTCCAATCTGCTCTCTCCAATATCTTCTCCCATACCCCCTCTCACTTTCCAGTAGGGCTCAGTGGATCTCTAGGCCCCAGTGCCTGTATATGTTATTTCTCAGTTACATGTAAAATACTATTAATAATAGTGTGTATATATATAAATATATATTTAACATTTGATTTTAGAACTTTGAATTCCAGATTCATTATCTTCTTCCCTTGTCACCCACCCTTACAGGGAAGACAAGCAATTCAATATAGGTTGTACATGTGTAGCTATGCAAAACATTTCCATAGTGGATATATTGTAAAAGATTGACTATATTTACCTCCCTCCTATCCCACCTCCCACTTGTTTCATTCTCTACTTTGATCCTGTCTGTTTTCAAAAGTGGGTGCTTCCAACTTCCTTCCCCCCCACACCTGCCCTCCCTTTCATCATCCTCCTCTCATCCCCTCCCTCCCTACTCTCCTGTAGGGTGAGATACCCTATTTAGTGTATATGTCATTCCTTTCCTAAGCCAAATTCAAAGAGAATAAGATTGACCCATTCCTTTTTGCCTTCCTGTTCTTCCCCTCCATTGTGACCATTTTCCTTTGTCTCTTCTATATGAGACTGTTTACCCCATTCTTTCTCTCCCCATTTCCTCTCATTATATTTTTCTCTCATCTCTTAATTTCACCATTTAATTATCATCCCTTCCTATTAAATTGATCCTGTGCTCTCTATCTATGTATACCTGTACAACATATACACACATTCACATATGTATTCATACGCCTATATACCCTATTATATAGATGTATATATGTGTGTGTGTGTGTGTGTGTGTGTGTGTGTGTCTGTGTGTGTATACACTTCTATTCCCTTTAACTCTTCTCAAAATGAGAAAAGTTTCATAAATTCCAATTATTATTTTTCCATGTAGGGATGTAAATAGCTCAACTTTGATAAGGTCCTTATGATTTCTTTTTCCTGTTTACCTTCTCATGCTTCTCTTGCTTCTTATATCTGAATGTCAAAATTCCTATTCAACACTGGTTTTTTCATCAAGAATGTTTGAGAGTCCTCTATTCCACTGAATGACCATATATTCCCCTGAAACATGATACTCAGTTTTGCTGGGTAGGTGATTCTTGTTTTTTTTTGTTGTTGTTGTTTGTTTGTTTTAAAGCAATTGGGGTTAAGTAACTTGCTCAAGGTTACACGGCTAGTCATTATTTATGCGTGGGTGCTCATTTTCTGAGGCCGGATCTGATCTCGAGTCATCCAAACTCCGAGGCCAGCGCTCTTACTCACTGCGCCATCTAGCCGCCCCTTTAGGGCAATTGGGGTTAAGTAACTTGCCCAAGGTTACACGGCTAGGTTTTTTTTTTTGTTTGTATGGATTAAGTGTCGGAGGCCAGCTCCGAACTCAGGTCCTTCTGATTCCAGGGCCGGCGCTCTATTCACTGCGCCACCTAGCCGCCCCGATTCTTGTTTTTAATCCCAGCTCATTTGACCTCCAGAATATCATATTCCAAGCCCTTCAATCCCTGTAGGGATAGTGTAGAAGCTGCCAGATCCTGGGTTATACTGATTGTGTTTCTACAATATTGAAATTGTTTCTTCTTGGCTGCTTGTAATATTTTCTCCTTGATCTGGGAATTCTGGAATCTGGCTATAATATTTCTAGGAGTTTTCTTTTGGGGATCTTTTTCAGAAGGTGATTGGTGGATTCTTTCAGCCTCTATTTTGCCCTCTGGTTCTAAAACATCAGTGAAATTTTCCTTGAGAATTTCTTGAAGGATGGTTTCTAAGTTCTTTTTATGATCATGGCTTTCAGGTAGTCCAATGTTTTTTTAAATTATCTCTCTTGGATCTATTTTCCAGGTCAGTGGTTTTCCCAGTGAGATATTTCACATTGCCTTCTATTTTTTTTCATTTGTTTGGATCTGTTTAATAGTATCTTGATGTATCATAAAGTCACTAGCTTCCATTTGCTCCAATCTAATTCTGAAGGAATGAATCTCTTCAGTGAACTTTTGAGATTCTTTTTCTATCTGGCAAATTTGGCTTTTTAAGGCATTCTTCTCCTCATTGACTTTTTGAGCCTCTTTTGACATCTGATTTAAGTCTGTTTTTAAGGTATTATTTTCTTCAGTCAGGTTGTTGACTCTCATTTCATAATTTTCTTGCATTGTTCTCTTTTCCCAATTTTACCTCCAGTTCTCTTATTTGATTTTCAAAATCCTTCTTAAGATCCTCTATGGCCTGTAACTAGCTCCTATTTTTCTTGGAAGCTTTTGGTGCAGGAGTTCTGACTTCACTGTCTTCCTCCTGTTCCATGCTTTCATCCTTTTTGTCCCCAAAGTAGGAGTGTAAAGTTGTGTTGTTCTGTTTACTTTGCTTCCTTTGTTTGCTCATGTTGCCACTCGATTACTTGGCTTTTGGGCTTTGTGCCACAGTAGGACTCTGCTACCAGACAGGGGAGCTTTGTACCAAATGCTGGGGTTTTTCTCAGATGCCAAAGGTATTAGATGGGTGCCCTCTCTGAAGCTTCCATACTGGCAGACTGCTAATGCACCCCAGGACCTCCACCGTAGACTGCAATCCAGATCCAAGTAGATTAAAGCAAGAGTAATTACCCCTTAGACTGGTCACTTGGTCCCCCTACGAACTGAATACCAGGAGCTGAAGCTGCCATGTGGTGGCAGCTGCATGGCTGCCTCTCCTCAATGGCTTCTTGCCCCAGGGGGCAGAGGCCAACCACACTCCCAACTACTGGATCCCAAAGTTCACACTGCAATGACCTCTCACTTTGTCCTTAGCATCTGTTGGTTGGTAATTCTAGAAATTGCCACAGCTGCTGGTGATCTGAAGTCCCTCCAGCTGGTGGTTGGTCAAGCCAGCCCTGGGGCTAAAACCTCCAGCTCATGTGGGGCTGGCCTCAGCTCTCAGAGTGCTGTGCTGGCCACTGGCCGTTGGCCTGCTGGGCTCTCCTCAGTGGGAGGTTAGCTTCTTTGTGTCATTTTGTTAGTTCTGTAGCTCCAAAGTTTCTTCAGAGTCACCTTTTACATGAATTGAAGGAAGTGAGAGCCAGAGCCCCATGGAGGTCCCATTTCTACTCTGCCATCTCGACCATGCCCACCACTTTTTTTTTCATTATATTGAGTTTATTTTAAATTTTTAATAAGACAATAAAACTAAGAGTTCTGCTCCATCTAAATTTAAGGATGCTGGTGGATTATACCATAATTTCTGTTTCTATATAGTAGTTTCTAAGAGAAAGACATCATTTCCCATGAAATTGTTCAATAAATTTTCCTCTTTAATCTTTTGATATTTATAGCTGCAGAATCAAGTGCAGACTCAGCATTTCAATGTGACATCTTCCCCTTCTGAAGCATGAAATTTTGGTAAAATTAAAAATTACATATCCTACTTTTAGCAGCCAGAAAACCCTAGAAGTAATCTGGAAATAAGTCTCCACTTTTATTTCCCCTAACAAGCTAGTGACCAACTGTATTTCCTATATTTCTCATTTCTTTTATCTTTCATCTATAATATAAACTATATCTTTCTTTCTCTTGATACTTCAATGTATATCATTTGTGTAAACTCACTTCCTTTAGATTAATTTCCTTGACTGAATAGTCTGCCATGAAACTACATATAAGGAACTGTGTTCATTGCCCCAGCTTATGAGCCATCCCTTATGTGCCCCTTTATTCAAATTCATTCCTATATTCTGTTGTAACATAATACCAACTTTCTAAAGAATTGATCAAATTATTTTCTAGGAATTGATGAAAATTTAACTCATAGCCCACTATTATGTTAGATTTTTATCCATCATATTATAACTTGTTTTTTCTCTGCAAACCCCCACATTAGGAAATCACTTTTCTCTAACAAATTTCTTCAATACCAGATATACCCTGAACTCTCCAACTCAGAGAAGGTATTGAAGTTCTCAATGAGTGCAATATTTCAGTTTGCTTCCATTAATAGTTATTGGGAGGAGAGTTTCATTTAAGTTTTTCAGGAGAGAACAAAGAGAAAGCAAATCACTTCTTAACATAGACTGTTTAAAAAGAGGTCACTAGTGAAGGGAATTCTGAGCAAGAATCATGTAAGGTGATGAATGTAAATGCCAACATCCAATGTCATATCAATGACTTCTGCTCCAATGAAATGATTCCAAGATTGTCAGTTCTCATGGGATGAGCTGCCTTCAACAAATTTCTGCTTGAGGTTCTAAAGAACGGGCTTCTGATTTTCTGGTTACAGTTCAAGTCTATGGATTTACAACAGATATGTTTTTAGTTGGTCTTCCTTGTAAATTTAGGAATCATCAAGAAACACACATTTCAATTTACAAAGAAGAATAAGCAACTGTAGCATACTTGTTCTTATATAAAATGATAACTTATAGACCTCAATACAGATTAATCATCATTAATGAGACTTTAGAGTACCCCAGAGACATTTGTGCTTTTTCTAAGTATGTGTGGTTGTTATAAAGAATAAAAATAACAAGCCATTCTTTTGTTACTTCCTCTAAGCTTTATTACATGCAAGGGAGCTGGGGCTATATCAGGGGTCCAACATTTGGGTGAAAATAAACCTCAGTTCCATAAGTTTGAAAGCTTCTGCCATATGCAGTAAATTCCAATTAAAAAGAGTGATGCTAAGCAATTTAAAAACTTGGACTGATATTTCCTACAGGTCGTTTTATAAACTGTTCTAAACATGGCAACAGAACTCAGAACTATTCACACTGAGCTTCCCAGGCACCAGTGAAGAATACATATAGTAAAGAAAGCATTACTGCAATTTCTGTGGCCACCTGTGGTAATTAACAAGTTGCTTGACAATAAAAGTCTGCCAAGTTGGAGGTACTTTTAGAAACAAACATAGAGAATTAGATAAGTGGAGAATAATGATGTGAACTGGAATATGATATCCACAGGGCAAAGGACCTGGGTATTTTGTTTCAAGGGAAAATATGGTCACTCAGTGGAATAGAGGACTTTCAAGCATTCTTGAGGAAAAAACCAGAGCTGAATAGAAAATTTGACATTCAGACACAAGAAGCAAGAGATTCTTGAGAAGGTAATCAGGGAAAAGAAATCAAAAGGAACTTATCAAAGTTGAACTATTTACATTCCTACATGGAAAAACAATAACTGTGACTGATGAAATCTTTCTCACTATGAAAATAATTGAAGAAGGGTATATGGGCATATGAATACATATGTGAACGTGTGTATATATGTTTACCGGTATACATGGATAGAGGGCACAGGTTGAATTTGGTGGGAGGGGATGATACTTAAGGGGTGAAGTTAAGAGGTGAAAGAATAAAGTGGCAAGAGGAGATGGGGAGAGACAGAGTAGGGTAAACTATCTCATGTAGAAGAAGCAAGGGAAAGTGGTTGCAGGGGAGGGGAAGAACAGGAAGACAAAAAGGCAAAACCATATTCTTATTGAATTTGGCTCAGGGAGAGAATGACATACATACTAAATGGGATATCTCACTCTTCTGGGGAGTAGGGGGAAGGGGGATGAGAGGGGGAATGATGGAGGGGAGGACATGCTGGGAGGAGGGGAGGTTGGAAGTACTCACTATCGAAGAGGGTCAGGATCAAAGTAGGGAATGGACCAGGTGGGGGATGGGATGGGTGGGACGGAGATATAAGCAGTCTTTTACAATATATCTACTATGGTAATGTTTTGCATAGCTATACATATACAACACATACTGAATTGTTTATCTTCCCAGAGGGAATGGGTGACATGGGAGGAAGGGAATGGATCTGAAATTTGAAGTTTTAAAATTAAATGTTTTGAATATATATATTATTAATACTATTTTGCATGTAATTGGGAGGTAAGATGTGCAGGCAGAGATTCACCTTGCCCTAATGGTAAAGTCGAAGGGGGTATGGGAGAAGGGATGGGAGAAAGCAGATTGGATGAGGGGATATCTTGTGGGTCTGCTATTCTGGGGTGGTGGGTAGGGGGAAAATGGGGAAAAAATTGTAACTCAAAATCTGGTGGAAATGAATGATGTAAACCAGAAGTTAATAAAGCATTTGTAAAAAACAAACAAACAAACAAACAAAAAAACAAACAAACACTAGACTACCCAAATAGCAAGAGACCCAAAAAGGGGTGGAGCCAATATGGCAGAGTAAAAGAAGGAACTTGCCTGAGTTTGCACCCCAACAACCTCCAATTCCTGTTAAAACATGACTCTAAACAAATTTTAGAGCTACAAAACCCACAAAATGACAGAGTGAAGCAAATCTCCTGCTGAACACAGCCTGGAAGGCCAATAGGAAGGGTCTATCACATTGGACTGGGAGTGGAGCAAAATCATGCATGGGCTGTGCTGGCAGAACCTGGCCAAAGCAGATCTCAGGGGACTGAATCAGTGATAGCTGTGGCAGTTTCCAGACTTCTCAAGCCGTAAATGACAAAGACAAAGTAAAATGTCAGTGGGGAAACTCTGTTGGACCTGGATGAGAGAAGAGTACTATCTGGCCCCTCGTGCTGTGGAGGTGGTAGTGGCTGCAGTTGCTGCAGCAGCAGCTACATGCAGAGCTCCAGGCCCACAGTTGGTGGGGAGACCAAGAGGCTGATCAGAGGGCAAATGCAGGAATCTCTTTGCATGCACTGAGGAAGGATTCTCTTGCTTTGCCCTGCTTGGATTTTGGGTTGCAGTCTTGGATGGCAATCTTGGGGTGAGGAGCACTGGAATGGCAGAGCTTGTGGTGGTTGTGGAGAGGGCATCTTTGTCACAGTTCTGAGGCAGGTATCTAGAAGAGGCTCTGACAACAGGTACACAAAACCCCAGAAATTTGGAACACAGTACTCTCCACTCTGGAAGCAGAGTTCTACCATGGCAAAGAACTCAAAAGTCAAGTAATTGACTGTCAAGATGAGCAAAGAAAGGAAAAGAAATCAGAGTATAGAATCATTTTTGGTGATAAAGATGATCAAAACATAGAACAAGATGAAGACACCAAAGTCAAAACTCCTGCATCAAAAGCCTCCAAGAAAAATATGAATTGATCACAGGTGATGGAGGAGTTCAAGAAGGATTTTGAAAATCAAGTAAGAGAAGTAGAGGAAAAATTGGGAAGAGAAATGAGAGTGATTCAAGAAAATCATGAAAAACAAATCAATAGCTTGCTAAAGGAGACCCCCCACCAAAAAAAAAAAAAATACTGAAGAAAATAATACCTTAAAAAATAGACTAACTCAGGGTGGCTAGGTGGCGCAGCTCAAACACTTAACACAAAAGACTAGTACTGTGACCTTGGGCAATTCACTTAATCCCAATTGCCCTCCAAAAATAGTAAAAAAAAAACAAAAAAAAACCAGACTAACTCAAACAGCAAAAGTAGTCCAAAAAGTCAATGAGGAAAAGAATGCCTTAAAAAAAGAACTGGCCACATGGAAAAGGAAGTTCAAAAGATCATTGAAGAAAATAATTCCTTCATAACTAGATTGGAGCAAATGGAAGCTAATGACTTTTTGATAAAGATATTATAAAACATATCCAAAAGAATGAAAAAATAAAAGGCAATGTGAAATATCTCATTGGAAAAACCATTGACCTGGAAAATAGATTCAGGAGGGATAATTTTAAAATTACTAGATTTTCTGAAAGCTTGATCAAAACAAAAATTAGACATCATCTTTCAAAAAATTATCAAGGAAACCTGTCCTGATATTCCAGAACCAGAGGATAAAAGAGAAATTGAAAGAATTCACTGATCACCTCTTGAAAAACATCCCAAAGAAAAAACTCCTAGGAATATTAGAGCCAAATTCCTAAGTTCCCAGGTCAAAGAGAAAGTATTACAAGCACTAAGGAAGAAACAATTTGAGTATTGTGGAAACACAATCAGGATAACACAAGATCTAGCAACTTCTGCATTAAGGAATCAAAGGACTTGTATTATGATATTCCAAAAATCAAAGGAGCTAGGATTAAAATCAAGAATTGCCTAACCAGCAAAAATGACTATAATACTTCAGGGGGTAATATGGACATTCAGTGAAATGTAGGACTTTCAAGCATTCTTGTTGAAAAGACTGGAACTGAACAAAAAATTTGACTTTCAAATACAAGAAGCAAGAGAAGCATGAAAAAGTAAACAGGAAAGAGAAATCATAAGGAACTTATTAAAGTTGAATTGTTTACATTCCTACATAGAAAGATAATATTTGTAACTCTTGAGACTTTTATCAGTATTAGGATAGTTGAAGGGAATATATGTGTGTGTGTATTTGTGTGTGTGTTTATATTTATATATGTATGTATATGTGTATGTATATATACCTATGTAGGTATGTATAGGGGTGTGTGTGTGTGTGTGTGTGTGTGTGTGTGTGTGTGTGTGTGTGTGTATACATACACAGAGGGAACAGGGTGAATTGAATATGAAGGGATGGTTTGTAAAAAATAAAATTAAGAGGTGAGAGAGGAATATATTAGGAGAAGGAGAAAGGGAGAAATAGAATAGGGCAAATTATCTCACATAAAAGAGGCAAAAAAAGCTGTTACAATGGGAGGGAAGAGC
This sequence comes from Gymnobelideus leadbeateri, assembly GCA_011680675.1. NCBI lineage: Eukaryota > Metazoa > Chordata > Mammalia > Diprotodontia > Petauridae > Gymnobelideus > Gymnobelideus leadbeateri. The sequence goes on from WOXC01003319.1 coordinate 11,630, forward strand.
AGGGAGATGAAAGGGAATGAGTCAAACTTACTCTCATTGGACTTGACTTAAGGAGGGAATAACATACACACTCATTTGGGTATCTTACCCTATGGGAAAATAGGGGGGAATGAGATAATGGGGGGGGGATGATAGAAAGGAGGGCAGATTGGGGGAGAGGGTAATCAGAAGCAACCACTTTTGAAAAGGGTCAAAGGAGAAAATAGAAAAATGGGAGGCAGGATAGGATATGGGGAAATACAGTTAGGCTTTCACAATATGACTACTATGGAAATGTTTTGCATAACTACACATGTATAACCTATATTAAATTGCTTGTCTTCCCAGTGGGGGTGGGTGAGGAGGGAAGAAGGGAGAGAATCTAGGATTCAAAATTTTCAAAACAAATGTATAAAAAAATGTTTTTACATGCAACCAGGAAATAAGATATGCAGGCAATGGGGTATAGAAATTCATCTTGCCATACAAGAAAGTAAGGGGTAAGAGGAAAAAGGAAAGGTGGAATATAAGAGAGGGCAGATTGGGGGAAGGGGTACACTTGCCATCTTGGATTGGGGAATAGGGGAAGATGGGGAGAAAATTTGTAACTCAAAAATCTTGTGGAAATTAATGTTGAAAACTAAAAATAAGTAAATAAATTCTAGAAGGGAAAGAGAGAGAGATCTGAAACATCAATGAGGAGAAGAATGCCTTAAAAAGCTAAATTGACCAAATGGAAAAGGAGATCCAAAAGCTCACTGAAGAAAATAATTCCTTAAAAAAAAATAGAATGGAGCAAATGAAATCTAATGACTTCATCAGAAATCAGGAAATTATAAAACAAAATGAAAAGAATGAAAAAATAGAAGATAATGTGAAATATCTCATCAGAAAAACAACTGACCTGGAAAATTGATTCAGGAGAGATAATTTTAAAATTATTGGACTACCTGAAAGCCATCATCAAAAAAAGAGCCTAGGCATCATCTTTCAAGAAATTATCAAGGAAAATGACTGATATTCTAGAACCAGAGCAGAAAATAGATATTGAAAGAATATACTGACCACCTCCTGAAAGAGATACCTAAAGGAAAATACTAGGAATATTGTAGCCAAATTCCAGAGTTCCCCTGTCAAGGAGAAAATATCACAAGCAGTCAAAAAGAAACAATTCAAGTACTGTGGGAACACAATCAGGATAACACAAGATTTAGTAGCTTCTGTATTAAGGAATCAGAGGGCTTGGAATCTGATATTCCAGAGGTCAGAGGAGATAGAATTAAAACCAACATCCACCTACCCAGGAAAGCTGAGTATAATACTTCAGGAGAAAAAAATGGATATTCAATGAAATAGAGGACTTCAACGAATTCTTGATGAAAAGACCAGAGCTGAATTGAAATTATTGCTTTCAAGCACAAGAATCAAGAGAAGCATGAAAAGGTAAACAAGAAAGAGAAATCATAAGTGATTGATTAAAGTTGAGCTGTTTACATCCCTACATGGAAAGATGAGATAAATGGATAGATAGATAGATAGATAGATAGATAGATAGATAGATAGATAGATAGACAGACAGACAGATAAGATAGATATAGACAGAGGTCACAGGGTAAATTGAATATGAAGAGATGATGTCTAAAAAATAAAATTAAGAGGTGAAAAAGGAATGTACTGGGGAAAGGAGAAAGGGAGAGCTAGAAGGGGGTAAATTATCTCACATAAAAGAGGCAAACAAAAAGCTTTTACAATGGAGAGGAAGAGGGGAAAGTGAAGGGGAATGAGTGAACGTTATTCTCATCAGATTTAACTTAAGGAGGGAGTAACATGCACAGTCAAATAGGTATGAAAGTCTATCTTATCCTACAGGGAAGTAGAGGGGAAGGGTGATAGAGAGGGGAGGAATGATAGAAGTGAGGGCAAATGGGAGGAGGGGACAATCAGAAGCAAACCCTTTTGAATAGAGACAGAGTCAAAGGAGAGAATAGAATAAATGGGGGGTGGGATAGCATGGAGGCAAATATAGTTAATCTTTCACAACATGATTGTTATGAAAGTGTTTTTACATGACTACATATGCATAATCTATATGGAATTGCTTGCCTTCTCAATGAAGGTGGGTGGGGAGGGAGGAAGGTAAAAAATGTGTAACTCAAAGTTCTAAAAACAAATGTTAAAAATTGTTTTTACATGTAACTGGGAAATGAAATATAAATGCAATAGGGTAAAGAAATCTATCTTGCCCTACAGGAAAATAGAAGGGAAGGGGATAAGAGAAGGGGGGCAGGTTATGATAGAAGGGAGGGCAGATTGGGGGAAAGGGTAATCAGAATGCACACTATCTTGGATGGGGGGAGGGGAGAGAGGGAGAAAATTTAGACCTCAAAATCTCAAGAAAGTGAATGTTGAAAACTAAAAATAAATTAATAATAAAAAAGAAATGAGTAGAATCTGTGTTTGATGGATTTTACAAGATGGGGGCAGGGAAGCACGCCAATTTGAGTCAGAGTCATATCAAAGAAGACACAAATCTAACAGTATTAACTTGGTCCTCTTTTCCCTAGGAAGCATTGGCTGCATCTACTGTGTTATCTGGTTTTCTCTGGTTTATGATGATCCCATGAATCACCCACTTATAAGTGACAGTGAAAAGGAATACATTATTTCTTCAATGGCTCAACAGGTGTGTTAAGAATGATAGATGGCTTAGAAAAAAGAGTCTTTGTATAAAATTTCTTAGATAATGATTTGGTATCCAAGATAAAAGATAACTAACAAATATATAAAAGACCAAAAGTAATTTCCCAATAGATAAGTGATCCAAGGACATAAACAAATGGTACTAAAAATTGCAAGACAAATTGCAAATTATTAATAGCCATGTAAAGAACACTCTAAATTACTAATAATAAGAAAACTACAAATTAAAATAATGCTGGAGTTTTCCCTCACACCCAGAAACTGCTATCATTGACAAGAGATGGGAATAGTTAAGGTTGAACAAGTTGTGGAAAGATAAGCATTTGGGTTCATTGGTGGTAGGTCTGTGAATCAATACAACCATTTTGGCCAGCAATTTAGAATTATGCAAATAAATTGACTAAAATGTTAACACCATTTGACCCAGAGATTCTACTATTAGGCTGATACCTCAAGGAAGATGATGATAAAAATAAGAGGCATATACACCAAAGCATTTATAGAATTACTTTTCATAGTAGCAAAAAACTGGAAAGAAGGAAATGTCCATGGATTGAGAAATAGATACACAAACCATGACACGTGAATGTAATGCAGTATGACCAAGCTGTAAGAAATGATATGTGTGATGAATATAGAAAAGCACAGAAACAGCTACATGAACTGATAGAAAGATGTCAGCAGAGTCAAGAAAACAATATACACAATGAATGCAATAATGAAAATGGAAAGAACAATCACCACAAAACAATTGATAGCTGGAAAGATAACTAACAGCCTGGAACAAAAGGTACAAAACATTACCTGAGCAACAAACTCACTGAAAATTAAATAGAAGCCAAATGGAAGATAATGACTACATGAGACAACAAGAAATATTTTTTTGTGTTTTTTTTTGGCGGGGGGAGGGCAATAGGGTTTAAGTGACTTGCCCAAGCCACCCCAAGTATTTTTTTTTTTGCTTTTTGGAGGGCAATTAGGGTTACACGGCTTGCCCAAGGTCACACAGCTAGTATTTGAACTCAGTTCCTCCTGACTCCAGGGCTGGTGCTTTATTCACTGACACACCTAGCCGCCCCAACAACAAGAAATATTAAAAGAAAGCCGAAGGACCAAGAAACTAGAAGATATGTGAAATACCTTATAGCAAAAACAAATTACCTAAAAAATAAATAGAGGGGACATAATTTAAGAAATTCTGGACTACCTGAGCACCATGACCAAAAATGAAACTTAGACAATCATTTCAAGAAATCATAAAAGTGTGACAAATGAGAAGTCCAAGAGACATAATTTCTGTGTAATTAATAATCAATTTATTAATTATTACTAACAAATAATGAAATTAGGACAGTGACACTCTCAGAAACCAAAGACTGAACCTGAAGAACACCGAATGCTGAAAAAGCCTTTGGAAAGGGAGTGTACTTGAGTGTGGAAATCTACTCTGATTGGTTAACAATCAATGAGGGATGGATATATTAATGAAGAGGTAAGCAAAAAGTTTTAGTTCCTCCTGCTGAGAATGTGACTCAGCCATGAGGTTCAGCTGTCTTCAGCAATCTGGACAAAAGAATCTATCTCTACCCAAACTACTCTGACTGGTTTTCCCCTTTATAGGTTGAGTTACCTTAAATTCTAAAGGAAGATTCCAAGGACAGGGGCTTATATCCTAAAGACAAGATCTCACCTCCACTGGATTCCATTTGTAAGGCATTTTATTTGGGTGGGGTCCCATCCAAGATCCAAAAGCAAGTACTCTAAGGATTTGGGCAATCTCATCTATTGGCAATATCCTTCAGAGACTAGCTGAATAGTCTCCAGGGTACTGTTTTCTGAATAGGGAAATAAGAAAGGAAAACCTTAATTCTAATTTAATAAGTGGTCATTAATATAAGGGAGAAATAATCATTTCTCTCCAAAGAAAATTTCCCAGATGTCTTAGAACCAAAGACCAAAGTGGAAACATAAAGAATCCAATTGTCACCTGAATGAAATTCCAAAACAAAAACTCCTAGGAACATCTGAACCAAAATCCAGGCTTCCAAGTCAAGGAAAATATACCACAAAAAAACAGAAAGAAAGAATTCTAGTTCTAAGGAGTCACAGTCAGAATCGCACAAGATTTAACACTATGAAGAAGCAAAGAGTTTGGAAAACTACCTAACAGAAGGAAAAGATATAGACTTGCTATCAAGAAAAATTACCCAGCAAAACTGAGTATAATCCTAGAGATCAATACTTAAAGAAATTAGTTCAGTCTATTCACTGGAAAGTCAAATACTAAAGCTGAAGCTTAGATACTTTAGCCACATAATGAGACAGGATTCGTGGGAAGAGGATCCTGTTGTTGGGAAAGATTGTAGGAAAGGGGGATGGCAGAGGAAAAGATGTATAGTGTCATGAAAGAAAGAAATATGACTCTGATCAGACTTTAGGAGATAGTGAAGGATAGAAGGACCTGGTGTGGTAGGGTCCTTGGGGTCACAAAGAATTGGATAGTATTGAATGACTGAAAAACACCATGTATTTCTGATACAAAGACCAGAGCTGCATAGAATCTTTGAAATATGAATCAAGAGAAACATCAAAAGGTAAAATTGAGTGAAGATCCATATCAGGGACATGAAATTGCAATATATCACTGCTAACCTCCAAGGCTAACTCAGCTGAGATATGAGGCACCAATGATAAAACTAACAATGAACAGGTTTTCATTAGAGAATATTAAAAAAAGTTTTCATTTCACAGAAAGCTTAGAAAGCTCCAGACTTATCACATTGACCTCTAAAATTCTGAGAATTTGGCTTATCATATATAGAGTTGATGTTAAGAGGTACTACAATATTTTTCAAAGTTTTAGCGTATGAAAAGTTTCTGTATAAATGTTGTCTTTTTAAAATTATCTTTACTCCCTATCCTTTCTTTACCTCTTTCAATAAATGAATATGAGCCATGGAGTTAGAACTGGTAGAACATCACATAAAAAAAACAACGAACACTGAAAACAATGGGGAAAAGAGAAATGTATATACATAGAGAAGAATGCTGGAAAATAAAAAACTAAGAATAAATTTCTGGGCCTTTCTTTTCCTCTAACATATTACTTAATCTAAAGGGAGCACAAAATTCATATTAGAGACATCCATAGCATTATCTTCCACTGAAAATATGCCTTTGGTTTTATGACTTTGGAGTCTTTTAAATATTGTGTACCTTAATACATTCTTTATTTTCCAACTATTTTATTGAAAGCCACTAGTGAATCAAATAAATAAGACCTGCTTTAATCTTATGTAAAGAAAAGAAAGAAAAAGAAAAGAAAAGGGAATGTTGCAGAATTATAAAAACTAAGTGTGAACAAAGTAAAGATATTGAGAAGACATCTCCCTCAACTCACTTGCAGAAATGACAAGTTTATGGGTGTAGAACACTGCATTTTTAGACTTTTTCAATGTGTTGATCAATTTCACTGATTTCTTTTTCTCAATTTCCAATTTTTCTTTTAAAAAACACTCTTTGTTATAAAAGAGGGCTCTCTGGAAAGCAAGAAGAGGTGAGATATGGGAGAAATTTGGGCAATAAAAAAAGAAAAGATGTTGACAAAAATTATTTTTAAAAGAATGATAGCTTTTCTACAGTATTTAATGCTATATGAAGTACATTTATACATATCCTTTCAAAAACTTGTAAAAGTAGAAACAAAACATTACTATCCCTATTTTAAAGGTGAAAAAACACAATAGTCAAATAAAATGAAGGGACTTACCTCAGGTCACATAGCTAGTAAAGGACTGGGTTGTCTTGAATCTAACTAGCTCAGAGACACCTTCAATATACTTCCCATGAGGTCATGCAATCAGAATTGAATGGCTTTGAGGGCTCTTCCTTAAGGTGCACCTATATTGCTAACAAATGGTCACTACATCAAAAGCTATAAGAAAAGTGCTCCAAATTACTAATAACCAGAGAAATGCAAGCTAACAGAATTTTTATATCATGCCCATAAAATTCATTAAGTAAATAAGGAATGAAAATAGCACATGTTGGAGGGACTGCAAAAAGACAAACACACAAATGTGCCATATATTAGTTGATTTCTGAAGTGCCCCAACTATTCTTGAAAATAATTTGGAATTATGTGAAAAAAGTGATGAAAATATTCATGACTATTGAACTTGTATTATTACAGCAGGGCATACACTCCCAAGATGTCAAGAGCAGAAGGAAATCCTTCAATAGTAAAATATTCATAGCACCACTTTTTTATAATAACAAAAGCCTAGAAACAAATTTGCCTATTGATTGAAGAATGGATAGACAACTAAAAATAACAAAACTGAATATTTTATTGTCATAAGTATTTAAAACTATGCAAAATTCTCAAAATCTAGGGAAAACTTATCACCTGATGCAAAGCAAACAAAGAAGAGCAAAGAGAACAATGGCATGATAATGCAAACAATCCAAAAAGAAATGGGAAATGAAATTAATGCAAAGATCAGTATTGACTCCAGAGCTTCAAGTTTAAAGCTGGATAAAGAAACAAATGAACAATAAATAGTAAAGATTGCAAATGGTATCAGAGAGCTTTGTTTTGCTCCTCTCTGGTACAAGAGAGTAGTCTATGGAACCAGGAAAGCCATGTCAAGAAGGGACAGAGATGTTTGCATGGGGCGGGGGGGGGAGCGGGAAGGTAAGGGAGAGGAAAGGTAAAAAGAAAAAAAATTTTTAAACAAAAATGTTTGTAGTTATCTGACCAAAGTATTGACAGTTTTATTTTCCTTCTAGGTCAATTCACCTACTTGGTCTTTGCCCTTCAAAGCTATGACCAAGACGATGGCAATTTGGGCCATTTTACTCCCTAACATTTGTCGATTCTGGTTAGTTAGCAACTTAACAATATCACTGCCAACACTATTAGAGAGCATGTTTCATTTAGACTTCAAAAAGGTGAGTTCATAATTCCTGCCTACTGTTCATTTATCTAATGGACTTTTTAATCAAGCAAGTACTTACTATGTTCCAGGACTAGGAACTGGGGATTCAAAGACAAAAATGAAATACTCCCCATCCTCAAGCAATTCACATTCTATTGGAGGAGAGAACATATAAATAAATTAGAATAAACAAAATAAATTCAAAATAAATACTAGGGAAATTGGGGGGGGGGGGAAGAGAGGAAGGATAGAGGGACAGGAAACATTTTGTAAAGAAAATATCACATAACCAGAAGTTTGAAGGAAACAAGGGATTCTAAGAGGCAGAGATGAGGTGAAGAAGGCTATATTTCAGAGATGAGGAAGTCAGTGAAAAGTTACAGAGATGGGGTAGATTTAATGTTTGATAGGAAATGATCTTCTTGTTTTATAAGGAAAAACATCTTGTTTTGTAAGAAAACCAGGGAGAATCCAGGGTAGTAGTTCCAGGAGCAAAAGTGCCAAGTTGCCTAGGTTTTTGTTTCCCTTGGCAATAACCCAGGAGAGAGAAGAATAGGGCTTGAACTATGGTGGTAGCAATGTTGAGTAGGGAAAAGTGAATGGATAGAAGATACACAGCAGGGGTAGAAATGATAAGACTGGGCAAGTGACTGTATATGTAAAGTTGCTAATCTGGGTCACTGGGATGATGGTGGTACCCTAGACAGAAGTGGGAATGTTCAGGAGAGGGATGGGTTTAAGGAAAAAGAAGTTGATTATTGTTTTGAATGTGTTGATTTTTAAATGCATAAGTTAGATATGTCCAAAAGGCAGTTTAAAATGCATGGCCAGAGTTTGAGAGAGAGATTCAAGTTGGATTATGGATCTTGGATTTGTTGGTATAAAGATGCTAATTAAATCCATGAGGACCAATGATATCACCATATGACTGAGTATAAAGAGAGAAGAAAGCCCAGGACAAAGCCTTGAGTCACACCAACAGTTATAAGGTGTGATATAGAGGATGAAACAACAAATGAGACTGAGAAGAAACAGTTCTACAGGTGGGAGGAGAGTAGCAGTGGCATGAAAAGCCAAAGAGGAAAGTATCCAGGATCTGGCAGTTAACTATCAAATGAAGAGGTCAAGGATTATTTCAATTCTCCATAGATTACTATACAGGTGACACACCTGTTCTCTTTGGAACCACAAATCACAGAATGATAGAACTAGAAGGGGCTCTTAATCCTGCACAGGGGCTCTTAAACCTTTCTATGTCATGGACCCTTTGGGCAGTCGGTTTGGTGAAACATATTCCCCTTCTTGGAATAATGTTTTAAAATGTATGCAATATATATTTGGCACTCCTGGCACATAGTAAGTTCTCAATAAATGTTGATTGATTTACACAGGATTATAAAGGAAACCAATTTTATTGACATAGTTATCAAAATATTTTTAGAACAAATACAATGATCTTGTTTATAAATCTGATTTAGTCCAAAATTCTTATATAAAAGTAAAAAGAACATAAGCCCCAGAGGGGTAGAATTAATTTTTTTTTTAAGCAATTGGGGTTAAGTAACTTGCTCAAGGTTACATGGCTAGTCATTGTTTATGCGTGGGTGCTCATTTTCTGAGGCCGGATCTGATCTCGGGTCATCCCAACTCCGAGGCCGGCGCTCTTACTCACTGCGCCACCTAGCCAACCCTTTAGGGCAATTGGGGTTAAGTAACTTGCCCAAGGTTACACGGCTAGGTTTTTGTTTGTGTGGATTAAGTGTCGGAGGCCGGCTCCGAACTCAGGTCCTTCTGACTCCAGGGCCGGCGCTCTATTCACTGCGCCACCTAGCCGCCCCGGGGTAGAATTATTTATCCATGATTCAATAGCAATGGTAGAGCCAGGAACTAAATGAACCCAGTGTTTTTGACTCCCAGTCCAATGTTATCTTTACTTCTTCAAGTTATCTGTATGACCCCTCTATTTTCTCTCATAGCTCTCTTGAAATACAATGGTTGAACTATAGCCAAGGAGAATATATTTGGACTTCATAACATTTGAATTAAGGCTTTCTGAGTACAGTTGGCAGCAGGGCTAAAGGCATCCTCTACCTGAAACTATCTCCTCTACATACTATCGGAATGCCTGAAATACTATGATTTAGGTGTCACTTCTTAGACTTTTCCCCTAATACAAGCATCTGTAATTTTTTGAAATGCAAATTCCCTTGGGAAGGATGTGATATTAACTTGATTATCAGTCATTGGAACCTTAGTGTGACAGTATTACAAATTAATAATGGAGAAGGTCCATGTGGTTTTCTTGACAAACATACTGGAGTAGTTTACTATTTCCTTCTCCAGATCATTTTATATGAGGAACTGAGGCAAAAAGGGTGAAGTGACTTGACTAGGGTTATATAGCTACTGAGTGTCCAAGAATAGATTTGAACTCAAGAAGATGAGTTTTCTGGACTCAGGTACAGCACTTTATCCTCTTTGCCACCTAGCTGCCCCAGGTTACCAGTCAATTAGTTTAAGTACTGTAACATAATGCTCTAACTCTCAAGTAAGTAGTCTATTCAACCTCCTGGGCTGCTTGAGAAGAGAGAGCTGAAGAAATTAAAGTTTTGACGGGAGGAGCTAAAAGGAATAATCTCAGAGTGTATAGTACTGATACCATTTCCTACCAATGTGGGATATATGGGGTGTTAAGAGAGGACTAGCACCTCTGGTGTGGGATCTTGCTGAGCTTTTTTCAGGGCTTCTCATCCACCTCTGGTATCCACTTGTCATCCAACTCTCATCTGTGGCTCCAAGAAAATATAGCATACATAGTGGTCACATCCTGGTAAAACCATCATGGCAGATAGACTAAACCAGATTGACAGTAACTGACAAACCTCAAACCCATTGGTGGTAGGGGGATGTCCACCCCAAATCTGTGAGGATGTGGCATGGGCACATGAGAACAATTTGTTCCAGTGGCCATGAAGGCAATTGAATCTGTTGATCTGTGGAGATGCCAAGATCATCCACTGCATCCCAGGTCATAGCCAGTCATCTTGACTTTTGTTCTGACACTAGACTTCAATGACAGTGGAAGAGAGAGTGAGACTGATGACTTTTTCTAACTGTGCCTCACTTAAATGCAAATCACATACAAGTCAGAACATCACCCATCATCCACTATTTTTCCCTAATATCATGATGTCATTCATCCTCTTTGAAAATGATAAATGAACAACTACCTATGTGATCTTGGGCCAGCCCTTAAACCAATTTGAGCCTCAGTTTTTACATCTATAAAAAGGAGTTGAATTAGATGAATGCTTATGTCCCTTCTGACCCTAAGTCTATAAACCTAAGGTAAAGGTAGGTTTGCCTGAACTCTCAGTGCATGAGGGAAGTGGCACCAACAAACAAAGATGTACACTTAAGAGGGAGACTGGATGAACAAAAGACAAATCTTACCTACTGCTTTTGCCCAGTAACCTGCCTTTGTGACCAGTTTAGATAAGAATGCAGCTTGCTCCAATGAATGAATGAATGAATGAATGAATGAATGAATAAGTGAGTGAATTAATGAATGAATGAAACACAGATCCCCCTTACTCAATTCTGAACAATTTCTTCTCCATAGAATGGGTTTCTGAGCGCACTGCCTCTTATTACTTCATGGGTCAGTATGACTGTAGGAGGTCACATTGCTGATTTCCTCCTGTCCAAGAAGATTCTCACACTTATCAGAGTTCGGAAACTCTTCACATTTTTGGGTAAGGATAGTGTCATATATTCCATTATTTCAAGAGATTTTTTGACATTTTTTTTCAAGAATGTGTTGAGTAAACAATCATTTATTAAGCCCTCATTGTGCATAGGCACCACATATTCAAGATACAAAAATACAGTTTCTGCCCTCAAAGCTTACATTCTAATGGGGAAGACAACATATGTATGTCTTTTTGTATGCTTTTGCTCTCCAGGAATGTTTTTCCCATCTTTACTCACCGTAGCTGTTCCGTATGTTGGCTCCACTACTGCTATAACCTTTCTGATACTGGCTAGTTCAATGAGCACCCTGTGCTTCTCTGGATTCATCATTAATCCCCTAGACATCGCTCCCAGGTAAGATACTCTTACCTGGTAAGATGCCTTCTATCTTCTTCCTCAGGCAGTATGGAATAGTGAAAAGAGTCTGGATACAAATTCCAACCCCCAAACCCACTGTGTGATCTTGGGGGAAAGGAAGGGAAAATCAACAAGATGTGGCAGCTTGAGGTGTAGGAGAGTGAGGAGTGAGTTATTTGTCCAGACCTGGAAGCATGATGATATGCTTACAAAAATAGGGAGAAACAAAGTCAGTGCTAAAAATACAGGTAACTGAAGCCATGGGAGCTGTTCTGCTAAAACAAGGAACAGAAAGGGGAAAGGAAAGAGACTGACTGGGAATGGTCATAAAGGAGGAGACAATAACCAGGAATAGGAAGTGGTTGACAATGTCCAAAAATACAGAGAAATCAAGTTAAGGTTAAGGGCTATGTTAAGGACTCAGAAAAATCTCCTGGATTTGCAGTTGAGAAATGGTTGATACCCTTGAGAAGACTTGTGGCCATTACGGGATGTGAGTGAGAAGTAAGAAAAAGGAGGGCAATGAGTGCAGTTGACCATTTCTAAACATTTGGATGTCAAAAAAGAAGGGGGGAAACAGGAAAGAGTTTGAGGGAATGGCAGGAGAATGGGAAATATTTTTTATATATATTTGAAACATTTAATCTTAAGACCTTGAATTTCAAATCCATTTCTTTCCTCCCTTGTCACCCATTCCCTCTGGGGAGATAAGTAATTCAGTATATGTTGTACATGTCTAGCTATGCAAAACATTATCATAGTAGATATATTGTACAAGGCTGCTTATAATTCCTCCCACTCATCCCACCCCCCACCTGGTCCATTCCCTACATGATCCTGTCCCTCTTCTATAGTGGGTACTTCCAACCTCCCCTCCCCCCAAGGATACCCTCCCATCCATCATCCCTCCTCTCATCCCCCTTCTCCCTATTCTGCTGCAGGTTGAGATATCCCATTTAGTATGTATGTCATTCTCTCCCTGAACCAAATTCAATGAGAATGTGGTTTTGCCTTTTTGCCTTCCTATTCTCCCCCTCCCTTGCAACCACTTCCCCTTGCTTCTTCTACATGAGATAGTTTACCCTACCCTGTCTCTCCCCATCTCCTCTTGCCACTTTCCTCTCTCACCTCATAATTTCATCCCTTGAGTATTCTCCCTTCCCAACAAATTCAACCTATGCCCTCTATCCATATACAACTGTAACCATATACACACACATTCACATATGTATTCATATGACCACACACCTTTCTTCCATTATTTTCATAGTGAGAAAGATATCATCAGTCACAGTTATTGCTTTTCCATATAGGAATGTAAATAGTTCAACTTTGATAAGTTCCTTTTGATTTCTTTTCATTGATTACCTTCTCAGGCATCTCTTGATTCTTGTGTCTGGATGTCAAATTTTCTATTCAATTCTGGTTTTTTCCTCAAGAATGTTTGAAAGTCCTCTATTCCACTGAATGACCATACTTTCCCCTGAAACAAAATACTCAGTTTTGCTGGGTAGGTGACCCTTGGGTTCATTCCCAGCTCTTTTGCCCTCTGGAATATCCTATTCCATGCCCTTCAATCCCTCAGTGTAGAAGCTGCCAGGTCCTGGGCTATTCTGATTGTGTTTCCACAATATTGAAATTGTTTCTTCCTGGCTGCTTGGAGTATTTTCTCCTTGATCTGGGGATTCTGGAACCTGGCTATAATATTCCTGGGAGTTTTCTTTTGGGGATCTTTTTCAGGAGGTAATCTCTGGATTCCTTCAACCTCTATTTTGTCCTCTGGATCTAAAACATCAGGGCAATCTTCCTTGAGAATTTCTTGAAGGGTGATTTCTAGGTTCTTTCTTTGATCATGGCTTTCAGGTAGTCCAATAATTTTTAAATTGTATCTCCTGGATCTATTTTCCAGGTCAGTGGTTTTTCCCATGAGATATTTCACATTGCCTTCTAATCTTTCATTTGTTTGGATCTGCTTAACAGCATCTTGATTTCTCATAAAGTCATTAGCTTCCATTTGCTCCAGTCTAACTCTGAAGGAATGAATCTCCTCAGTGAACTTTTGAGATTCCTTTTCCATCTGGCAAATTCGATTTTTTAAGGCATTCTTCTCCTCATTACCCTTTTGGGCCTCCTTTGCCATTTGAGTTAGTCTATTTTTTAAGGTGTTGTTTTCCTCAGTCAGGCTGTTGACCCTCATTTCATACTTTTCCTGCATCCTTCTCATTTCTCTTTCTAATTTTTCCTCCACTTCTCTTATTTGATTTTTAAAGTCCTTCTTAAGGTCCTCTATGGCCTGCAACCCGCTCATGTTTTCCCCTGGGGCTTTTGGAGCAGGACTTCTGACCTCACAGTCCTTTTCCCGCTCTATGCCCCCAAAATAGGAGTCTAGGGTTGCATTTTTCTGTTTCCTTTGCCTTGACATGTTGCCACTTAATTACTTGACTTTTGGGCTTGTTGCCGCACTATGGCTTTAAGGCCAGCTAGAGGAATTTTCGTCCCGAAGGTGTGGGGGACAACTTCCATTTCTGGAAGCTGGAAACCCACCCACGACCTCCATCCCAGATCACAATCCAGATCCAGGGAGGTTAAAGCAAGAGCAATTACTCCCCAAGACTGATCTCTGGATCTCCCTACGGTTCCACAGGCCAGGAGCTGGAGCTGCCTCTGAAAACTACAAAATGGCATGTCTCCTCAGCGGCTTCTAGCCCCCAGGGGAGGAAGCCGACGCATTCCCCAAATACTGGTCCCAAAGTCTATAGGGCACTAACCTCTCACTTTGTCCTAGGAATGTCTATGTTGATAATTCTGGAATCTCCACAGCTGCTGGTGTTTTGGGGTCTCTCCAGCCGGCTGCTGGCCCTGCCGCCCTGGGGCTAAAACCTCGGCTCACAGTGACCTGGGCTCGGCTTGGCTCGGCTCCCTGCCTTCTGCGCAGCGCACTGCCAGGTCCCAGACTGCTGCACTGGTCCTTCCTGCAGGGCTGTCCTCAGTGGGAGCTTAGCTTCTCTGTGTCCTTCTGGGGCCCCAGAAGTTGTTCAGAGTCCCCTTTTACATAGTTTGGAGGGAATCTGGGGGCAGAGTGGCTTGGATGAGCTGTTTCTACTCTGCCATCTTGGCTCTGCCCCGGGAAATATTTTTAAAGATGGGGGGGAGGGAGAAAGGGAACTTAGGTATGTTTCTAGGCAGAAGAGAGAACCAGTAGAGATGTCAAGACTGATGATGAGACAAAGTTCCCAGAGAAAATGGGAGAGGGATCATCAAGGTCACAAGTAGAGGGGTTGATTGGCAAAAAGGTCTGGTTCATTATCAGATATGTGAGCAAAGAAGGTAAAGACAGTCAATGATGCTGAAGGAAATTGAAGAATAGAAAAGGGAAGAAAATGGAGTGAGTGGGTGTGACAGTCTTATCAGGAAGAACAAAAAGTCCATTGGGTGGTGACATGATTATAAGGATAATCCAGCAGTGGGATTTGGCAAAGTAGAAGCAACAACAAAGGAACAAATTAACAAGTATTTACTAAATCCCTACTATGTTTGGGGCACAGTGATAAGGGCTGGGTATACAAAGAAAAGCAAAAAACAGCCCCTACTCTTGGAGACAACATGAAAACAACTATTACAGACAATATGCATGCAGGACAAATTAGAAATAAACTCAGAGGGGAAACAGTAGTATTAAGGAGGAATCAGAAAAATCTTCTTGCAGAAATTAGGATTCAAGGTGGAGTACAGTATGGAGCTTCATATCAGTTCAAGATACAAAGATGCTTGTTGAAATGCACTGAATTGAAGACAGTATTCATAATGCATGGGCATGAGGTTTCTTTGTAACCAACAAGTCTTTGTTTTCTCTCATTTCATTTCATCATCAATATTTCTCAACATACTTTTAACCGTCCTCTCCTGAGCCTGTCTTGGCATATTAAAGTTCTCAAGTACTGATACATATATATATATATATATATATATATATATATATAGAGATTTAATTTGCAAAGTCTCACCTAGTTCTTTATAAAATTTCTCTTCCTTTTCATCCTTTGAATAAAAGTTGCTATGTAAACTACAATTTTTTTCACCGCAGTTTTTTAACAAAATACTTAAAGGGCACTGCAATATGAAATTATTAAACATCCCATGAAAGCCTGTTTTTTTGTAGCTATTTGATGTAAGCTAAAATCAGCTCCACTGTCTCCTTCATTTGTTTATGCAAGGAGAACCTTTAAACCATCTTACAGTTCAGTTTCAACATGCTTCTGTCTTCTGCTTTTATTTGCAGAGAGGATGTCAAGACTGATACAATCCAATTCCTCTAACAGTACATCTACTTGGTGGGTTAGTGGACAAGGATTTTACATGTCAGGTAGCTAAGGCTAAATTCATAGTTGACATACAAGTGATATGATTCTTAGTCCCTCAATCTCCTTTTCTGCCACTTTGTCCCTGTCATTGCAGAAACCAAATATGTCTACATTAAAGTGAGGACTATTTCCTATTTGTCTTTGTTTTATGGGTCACTGTGACCAAATATCCCTATGCAAAAAGCTCAATAAAGAGAACCCTTTCCATATTTACATCATATTTGCTCTTTAGAAAGAAGACTCCCTTTATTGCCAGGTCTTTACCCAGAGTCTTTCCAGCAAGGGAGAACTAGATTAACCACTCTCTGACAGCACAGCCTTCAAAAACCCAAGCTTGCTCATTTGTTGCAATCAGTCTAGAGCATGACTGGTTGAAGTTCATTAATCCTTTCCTTACGTAGACTCCTATGTATTCCTTCAAATCTTCCACCTACTCATCACAACATTATGAACAGGGCATAATATAGTGGGATTATCATTTCATTTGTGCAAGCTATCCCTCTTTTAATCCAGGACAAAATCCTTGTTATATTTGGCCTCAGATCAGGTTAAAGCAGACTCAGGTTTGGTGATTTACAGAAAGTTAGTCTAAGCATGAGCTTTATGATTATGTGATGCAGGTTGTGTTTGTTCTTCCTTTTTGAAGAGGATCATGGCATCAGGGAAATGATGACCTGACTTGCAGTTGACTTTAATTTAATTGAGGGCTGTTCAAGGTCACCACCTCACTTTCTCCTCCAGAGGAATCTGGGTCCCAGGGCCAGGTATTCATCAGGATGATTGGAGATGACCCAGAATTCAATGGGAGAGCCTGGCCCGAGCCTGGCCCTTTTAGGCTAAGGCCTTTTTAACATACTCACTTAGAGTGAGGTAACATCCATTCAGTGAATAGGCGTCTTTAAGAAATGAGTCAAAAGATGCTCCTTTAATTAGAAAAAGAAAAAACAAATCAAGCTGGGAGGGGAAGCCCCACAGACTTGCTGTTCCAAAGAGAAATAATTTCCATTGACATTCTCTCTAAACAAGGAGGACCCAAAATAACCAAGGTCACCAGCCTCACTTTCTCCTCAAGAGCCATATGTATCCAGTGACCTGATATTCATCAGGAAGAAGGACATGACCTAAGATGCAATGGGTCTTTCTTTTCTCTTTCCTTCTTTCTTTCTTTCTTTCTTTCTTTCTTTCTTTCTTTCTTTCTTTCTTTCTTTCTTTCTTTCATAAAACCTTAAACCCAGTCACTCTGAAGCTCATACATCAGACCACAATAGGGCCTTCCCTGCCCAAGCTGCACTTAATGCCTATATTTGGGGCCCTCCTACCTTACAGTGAATGTCAATGGCTACTGTTTCTCTTTGGAACTTCAAGCCTGAGGGTCTCCCCCTCCAGCTTGATTTTTATTCTTTTTCTAGTTAAAAGGGTCATCCCTAGACTCATTTCTTAAAAAGGGAAATTCACTGAATGGGCCTTACCTCCCTCTCAGTGAGTACCTGCAAAGGCCATAGCCTAAAAGGGCCAGGGTCTCCCATTGCATGTGATGTAGCAAGAAGGTTAAAAGAAGGGGAGAAGGGGGAAGAAAATACATTCATCACATGGCAATAAAGACAGCCAAAGGTTTGGGCCCAAAGATGCAAAGGAACTCAACTATCACAGGTGAAAGGAAGATGTCTATAGTGGCAAAGATTTCAGTTGGAAAACAGATTTGGAGGGGGAGGTCTAAATAAAGAAGTTTTATACCTTAAAAATGGGCTTGTTTGAGAACAGGTCATCATCCCACATGTGGTGGGAAATTCTCCAGGTCATTTATCAATGAAATAGAGCAAGGGTTTGAGTTGGTAATCAGAGACTGCAGGAAGAGATGTGGTTCTGCAGTTGACCTTGGAGTCTCATCTAGTCCAGGAATTGTGATTAACTGGTTGACACAAGATCAAAGTAAGTCAGGACAGGGCAAAGAAGCTCTTGTCATTGGTTCTGTTTATGGTCATTAGAACCACTGGGCCTAAGCGACTCCCTATTGGAGTTCTATCATTTAACTACTACATTAAGTGAACATCACAATTAGCATGCTTATATTAGCTTTCATGACTGTTGATAAAGAGGACAGCATACAGATATACAAGTCTTTAAGTATTGTGAAGTGCTTTGCAAATATTATTTTACCTCATCCTCATGACAATCCTGGGAGGTAGGTGCTATTATTAGCCTCATTTACAGATGAGAAAACTAAGGCAGACAAAGGGTAAGTGATTTGCCCAGGATCACACAGCAAATAAGTGTCTGGGGTCAGATCACTTCGAATCTTCTTGATTCTGGGTCCAGAACACTATCTACTGTGCCTCCTAGCTGCCTAATATCATACTGATGACAGTATGGAGACTACAGCTCACTAAAACCATCAGATCTTTTTTAGACAAACCACTAACCACATCTGCCCCCTCATGTTCTTGTGAAGTTGGTATGTCATACCCACGTATAAGACTTTACATTTATCCCTTTGAATTTTTATAGTATTCGATTTGACCCAATAGAACCAGCTTTAAAGATGATCTTTCTTTAATGTCCTAACTCTTGAATCCAGACTCCCAGGGGTTTTTTTTTTTGGGGGGGGGGGAGGATTGGTAATTTTTATGTATGTATGTATGTAAGAGGGAGGAAGGGAAGAAAAAGAGAAAGAGAGAGAGAGAGAATCAGTGCTCTCTTTGACCTAAAAATCTTTCTTCCCACAGATATGCTAGCTTTCTCATGGCAGTGGGAACTGTTTTTATGTGTATTTCTGGACTTATTTCTCCCATTATTACTGGATACTTCATCAGCAAGGTAAAGCATCCATGCTTAAAATTGATTTGAACTCTGTATAGAATAAAAGAACCTCATGGACCATAAAACACAGAGTTGAAAGGGACCTTATAGATTAGTATACTATATTTAATTAACACAGGAAGAAATTGAGGCTCAGTGTGTTTAAGTAACCTATACAAATAGTAGGTAATAGAGTCCAAGCTCCAGACCCTTCCTACCCACCATGCTTTGATCTGGGAATTAGGAGGAAAAGACATAGCTTAGGGAGAAACCCTCAGGGGAGTCCCAGTAAAGGGCAAGGGAAGAGATGGTCATTCCTTAAACCTGGGCTCCAGACTGGATTTCAGTGAGGAGGGACCACATAGACATAGGTCTCTTTCCCCTAGGAAGGGACCCTCTGCTGTCAGAGCTTGTGTCTCCCTGTGATGATCTCTATAGACAGTTTTACTAGGTGGCAACATGTTCAGTTCTGTGCTGCCTTCTCCTTTAACTCTTATCTCATATTAAAGGCAGAAGGCTCAAAAATCCTACAGTCTGGCTCCACTCCACTAGACAGTTGGAAGTAAGGAAACCCAGGTGATAGGAGGCCAAATGGAGAGGAAGGGATTCAGGTGAATGGAAAAAGAATAGGAGAGACTATAGCTAAGAAAGCAAGAGGACTAGGAGCCACCACCTCCTCCCACCCCCAATACCCCTTGCCACATGCACAGTAATAGAAGAACCTGCAGTCTGTTTCTAGGAGTCCCAAAAGTTGGCATTAAAAGTCCTCAATAAGAACAATTCATCTTCATATGTGTGTGTGAACTGTGATGTCATTGGTGCATTGGTGTAGGAAGCTCTCTGTGAGGATGCTCCCTACTCTGCATCTAGGGTCTCAGAGCTGCCTGTGTGAGTGATGTGAGTGATTTGCCAGGGTTCCAGACCCTAGTGTGAGGGAGAAGCGAGACTGGGATCCAGGACAGTGTTGCACCATTGCTTCTCCAATGGAGGCTTAAAGTTTACAAATCACTCTCCTCACAACCAGTCTATGAAGCAAGATGTGCAAAGTTATCTCAGTAGCTTTACAGGCAGGGAAATGGAGGCTCTGACCAGCATTTAGACCACACTTCCTGAACCCAAGTCCAAGGCTCTGTTCACTGATCTTCACTGATTCTCAAACACTTTGCTTCATCATGTTTTGAAGCTTCATTTAACTGCCACTAACTCAATGAAGGCACATTAATCTAAACCAGAAATGATAATCCCATAGAAGGCTCTCTTTGACCTGAAGAATTTCATGTGTTTTCTGACTTAAGACTGAGGAAGGTAGAGCATCTTTTTGGATCAATATTAAATCTTGAACTAACCATTTTTGCACCCACAGGATGAAACAGGCTGGAAGAATGTTTTCTTTGTATCATCTACTATCAATCTATTAGGAATGATTTTGTACCTCTGCTTTGGCCAGACAGACATCCAAGACTGGGCCAAAGAGCCTACCATCACCCGCTTCTGAGCACCCACAGATAATGAACTAAAAATTAGATCTGCCAAAAGCATCCTTAAAGATTTTTAGTGTCATCATTGACTTCTCACCTCTCAGCCAATGTATGCCAATGTCAAGTTTGTCTTTTTAATATCCACCACATCTCTTGTGTGTGTCTCCTCTTCTCCACTCCCTTAGCCACCACCCCAGTTCAGGCCCTCATCGCCTCTTGCTTAGTCTATTGTAATGACCTTTTGGGTCTCCCTGACTCATCTCTTTCCCACTCTGATGCATCCTCCACACAGCTGACAAAATGATTTTCCTAAAGCACAAGCACACACTCCCCTCTGATCAATAATTTCCACTCAATTGCCTCTAGGAGCAAATATAAGCTACTGTATTTGAAATTTAAAGCCCTTCCCAGCCTGGCCCTTTCCTACCTTTGTGGTCTTCTTAAATTTTATTCCCCTCCTCACATTCTGCATTCTGGAACCTACCGCCCTACCTTCTCATTATTCTCCACATATAACACTCTCTATCTCCTGGTTCCGTAACTGTGCAATCACTGTCTTCCATAACTGGAATGCATTCCCTCTATACCTCTGCCTCTTGGAATCTTAGATTTTCTTCAAGATTCAGCTCAAGTACCATAAATCTTTTCCTGGTCTCCTCCCCATCTACTAGGGCCTCCCCCCTCCCAAAAAAAAGCATGCCCATAAAAATATTCATTTGGTATTGAGGAAATTAAAATCATTTTGTATCATTTAATAATTAATTCTATTCTGCAACTGGTCCTATTTTATATTACTGCTCTATTTTGTATAATTGCTCCAGTCACAGTTCTCTTTCTACAAGTTAAGCTCAGAAATGCAGTTTTCTCTCTGAGTCACTTTAGAGGTATAATTAAAAGGGAATGTTGTTATCACTATGACCATTACCCCATGGAACATCTGCTTGTTGTGTAGAAGCCCCAACCAACTTAACCTTGTACCATCCCCAGAAATATTTTTATCTTTGCCTGCAGTTAGAGAAAATTGGATCTCCTCCAACAGGACATTGAAGCCAGTGGTACTAGCACAAGGTACAGCAGAGATTACAAGAACCAGATGAGTCCCATAAACAATTAAGTTTCTTTAATTGTCAGAAAGGGCCAATATACGTTTCTTAGTATAGTCAATTGTAGTCTTCCTCAACTAACCCAACCCCTCTTTTACTTTGTCTCAATAAAGAGGGTCTCTTCCTTCTCACTAGGATCAGTGGCCTTACTGAAGTTGCCAGTCTGAACCACTTTTTTTTTTTAACAGTTATACACATCACTGTTAATAACTTGATTTAGTTCAAAGTCTGCACCTCAATTTTCAGTTCAGTTATTTCAGTCATGTCAGACTCTTTGTGACCCTATTTGGTGCTTCCTTGGCAAAGATGCTAGAGTGGACTGCCATTTCCTTCTCCAGTTTATTTAACAGATGAGGAAATTGAAGCAAACAAGGTTAGGTGACTTAGTCAGGGTCACACAGCTACTAAGGGTCTGAAGCCAGATTTGAACTCAGGAAGAAAAGTCTTCCTGACTTCAGACCCAGTACTCTATCTACTATGCTGCCTAGCTGCCTGTTCCTCAGCTGACCTTTATTGAATTTATTCAAGACAGTACATATTCTGTATATAATCATGAGTACATGCCATCTCATTCATAAAATGTAAGTTCCTTGAGGACAGGAAGTGTTTCATTCCTGTCTTCATATCCTCAGCATTTAGTGTAGAACCTCCCACATTACTGGTTTTAATTTTTTTATTCCCTGGCCTTCTGGCTCCTTAGCTACAGGCTTTGGCTCTGGATACAGCTCAGATGGACAGATATCCCAATGAGATAAAGAAACAAGTGTCACAGAATTACAAAACATTCTATTTGAAAGGGACCTTGGTGATCATCTAGTCCAAAACCTTACATGAAAAGGAAGACCCAAGTAACCAGGTTGGTGGAGTAGCAGGAAACAATGTAAAGAGGAGCTTCCCCCCACCCACAAACAGATCTAGGAAACACATCAGACATAATACTGATGAGGAAATCCAAGAAAAAGCCACAGTAAATCATTTTCTCCAGTCCAGTTCAACCCAGGAGACAAGAAGGTCTGAGGACACTGGAGGTGAAATTAGGACCTTTCTGGACAGTATGCCAGCACCCAGAATAAAATTAAGAACTGAGGCAAGAAGAAGTCCTAGACCAATACAAGACCAACACACCAAGATGCTAGGACAGGTGAAAAGTGGCAGCTTTATTGCCTACTCCCTAGTTCCCTGTAACAGATGCAGTCTAGACTAAGGAGAGGACCTGTCCCCAACCCACCTCACTCCAAGAAAGTCTCAAGTCCTAATGATATACTGAGAAGGAAGCAAGTTCAGAACCAAGCAAAGGACATGCATCTCATACACCAGGAGCAGAACAGTTTATCAGTTCTAGCCTCCAGCCTAGTCTGAAGAATGCAGATTAATCAGGCCATTCCAGACTAAAAGAAAACTTTCAATTTGTCATTCTCAACCAGCAGAGCTTCCCAAGTAGTTAACAGTAGCTGAGTCCAGCAGCAAGTCTCCTATTACTGATACACAAACTGTAATGGTAATGGAATTTAAAGATCCCCCTGTGGGGTGGCTAGGTGGCACAGTGAGTAAGAGCGCTGGTCCTGGAGTTGAAAGGACCCAAGATCGGTTCCAGCCTCAGAAAATTAGCACCCACACATAAAAATGACTAGCTGTGTAACCTTAAGGAAGTTGCTTAACCCCAATTGCTTTAAAAAAAAAAAAAGATCTCCCTATATTGGCTTGGTTTTTGGGTTGAGTGTTGAAACACAGAGCTTGTGAATCCTACTTGTGGGATGGACTTGTTGATGTGAAAAGAGAGGGCTGAACTGGGAGGAGCTGGTGCCGTGGATTTAGAGAGAAAGCCCAAGCAGAGAGAGGCAGAAGAACTTTTGAGGAGCAGCATGATGGAGGCAGAGGGAGAGGAGAATTGCCAGGGACCAGAGTTGCTAAGAGAGACTGCTGAAGGCCAGTTGGAGCTTCCCAGGACTTTTGAGAGCTGCCACCCAGAGTTGCCCAGTACTGAAGAGGCATGACTGTGGTGCTGGTATTTTTTCTGTCTGTTTTGATGTTGTTTTTCCAGATTCATCTGCTTGTGACAGACAGTGCTGTTGTTGCAGAAGTCCTGGAACTTTGCTGTTGATTCAGAACCCTGAAGAAGGAATTTCTTGTTGTATGTTTACAGAAATTCTGGAAGAGGGTCTTGTGGATGTTTTCAGGGGTTCTGAGACTGTTCTGCAGGCAGAGAGTGAATTGATGAGGACCCTGGCAATGTATCTTGTGGCTTTGTTAAACTTTGTCTCCCCAGGAACAGAGATTACTAAGAATTTGCCTTGGTCAAGATGAAGAAAAGACCTCTCCTTGGGTATTGAATGCTGTGATGATATCTTAACCTCGAAGTGGCTTAGGGGTGTTATGGATGACTGAGATTAATACAGGATGGCAAGCCAATTAGAATTTTTAGGGAGTGTTTATTTACCGGACGAGGTCTGTCTCCCTGGTAAAAACCAAGGGAAGGTAGCCCCCAGCAGTCTGACCAGCAAGCTTTTATACAGTAAAAAGTACTTCCTGAACAAATAGTGGTCAGCAAGGCAACTGTTGCTAAATAGGGATGTAAACTAAGGGGGGGCGGGCATACAAGCTAATGGGTCAGAACTTTGACTTGGTTACATCTTGGTTACTAGGCAGGTGCAAGGTCAGGTTTCACAACCTTTACACTAGGTTCCTAGGGCCCCCTGAGGGGCCTTGTGTAGGAGCTAGCACTATGGGATCCTGACACTTCAGGGGTAGATGGCCTTTGTGCTCTCCACTGCCCCTTTTGAAAAGGTCCTTGGCAGTTAACTGATGATAATCATAATTCAGTTGTGATCCAGGCTGGGAAACTTTTGACTTTTTGTGCTCTGTGACTAACCAAATGAATGTACTTTGTTTATGATTGGAAACTAATCTCCATTTGAGAAGAGAGACTTTGTGACTGACTAAATGAAAATGAATGTACTAGCCAGGGGTGGGGTACTTTGACTCTATACTTTGTGATTGAATTGAGAACTTGCTAAATGACTGAGTTACATTGTATTTTGATTTTCTCTATTCTGTGAATGTTTTGCCTTAATTTGTCACTGAATAAAGGGAGATTTACTATGCTGGTATTCCAAACCTTGGAAGTTGCCTTTGCTAGGTGTTACACAAACCTAGGTCAGAAGCTTGCCGAGCTTAGAGCAGGGGTTGGGGTGGAGAAATTATTTGCCCTGACTCAGACCAATATGGGAACTTTGAAAGCTTGTCCATCCCTAGTCTGAGGTCCTAGAACAATACAACACAAGACCTCCCTACCTGGTCCAGCTGGACTCTACCTCTGATCTCACTGGTCCCTCACATACTCGTGGGGGCACCCCCTATGGCCCTGGTTCAGTATCTAGGGACCAAGTCCCAAGTCCTGACAACCCCCACTTCTGCCCAGCTATTTCCCCTGAGAGAAACCCCCGGTGGTCAACAACCCCGGACAAGCTCCCTTCACCGATGCTGAATGTAGACTGGAGAAGGAGAGAAAGAGAGGCAGGCAGACGAGAATTTTACTATTTCCTGCCTCACCTAAAAGAGGAAAACTTTGTGTATTAGAATAAAACTGTTAGTCAATTAAATTCATATGAGAAGTAAAGAGTGTCACTCCTAATTTGATGCTAAAGGTAAGTCAGAATTCATTGTACTATTTGGTATTTAGGCAAATTGGAATATTTTCTAAGATTTGATAAGAAAAAGTGAATTTTCTTTTGGGTTCTCTAGTAGTGAGAAAGGGGGAAGGCGCCCCCCCCAATATCACTTGCTGGAGAGATCAAAGCTATCACTTCCAAAGAAGTTTTTGTAAGGAGTGGACACATACATAAAGTTTATTGGAGTAAAAGTTAAATCGGCTGAAAACATTTTACAAAAATTTATTAAAGTTTCTCATTCTAAAAAAAAAATAGAGAGTGCTAAAGAATATAGGGAATTTGAGTTAAGCTCCCCCACTTGAAAAAGAAGGGGGAGCTGCAGCTATATTGAGGGGCCTGGCAACACTCCAGGGTACCCCAAAGCCCACACCTCCAGGCATGAGGATGACCCTCTCTCCTTTCAAACGCCTGGGTCCTCAACCAGGCTCTGCAGTTGTGGGGAGAGAAGAAAAGCCTCTGTACTTGGTAAGCCCAATTTTTCTATCAGTAATTTTTGTATGTGATGAATTGGAAATGCAATTAATGTCATAATGTCATTGTGTTATTATGGTATCTCTAAATTGTAAAATCCTCTTATACTGTAAAAGTTTGAGTGACCATTGTGAGCCAGAAATGTTGTTAGATAAAGCAGTTTTCAATCTGAAAATTGTTGAAACTAAAAGATGGACAAAAAGTTGTGTAAAATCAGTTATGTTACTTTATCAGTTCTGCTAATCCTGTCTTATGTTTGTTTCATGTGAATTAGATTTTTTTATGTTATAAGATCTGACAATTTAAAGCTGTTATATTTGGGATACAAACAGGTAGTAGTAATAATTGCTGATATTTACTGTGATAGCTGATTGTTCATTTAACTTTTTGGCTATTCTGGAAATATGCAGTGACTTAAAGTTATAGTTTCCACCTTACTAATGATGAAATGGATAATTGTGCACAGTGAATTGTAAAGGCATTTTGTAGAATTCTTATTGAGCAAATGAGAAACTTGAAGAAAAAAAGGAAAGAAAAATATAGGGATGTGGTTTTTAAGCTTGCTTCATCTAAGGATGTATTTATGTTAATTTGAAGGTTTATGAATCACCACATTGACCATCTATGTGAGATTCCAGAATGTAATTGATTTCTAGTGATACGTTGATTGGGTGTGTGGCAACAAGAAAATTTTAGTTCTGTGTAACTTCAAAAACTTGATTTTTAAGGTCACCAGATTGGTAATTCAGTTGTTTTTATTTCAAAGTTCAAATTTAAGAACATGATAATTGTTTATGGTATTGTTACTGGTAAAAAGTTGTATTATCTATGCTGTATAAGAAGCAGTTTTTCTTAAAGTCTCGGAGTATTGTAATTTGGGAAAGCATAAGCTTCCAAGTCTGTCTTTGTTTAAAAGGAAGTTTCAGTTAAAACTGTTTAAACTTGTAAGATTGTGTAACCAAGCTATTGGTTATCGCATAAACCAAGTATTTACAAAAGTATACTTGTAAAAGGTAATTATTGGTAATTGTGTGAAGAAAAGACCTGTGAGACCTCCTTGGTTTTTTTTTGTTGTTGTTGTTAATTACTGGGAGAAAGAATTTATGACCAGAGAATTTAGGAATTGTATAATAGTTAATGATATCAGGATAAACTGTTTTTGAAAAAGGGAAATATTCTTATGAAGAAATGATTATAAGATATTTGGTATGAGATGACGGGGAAACAATCTTATTAGTCCTGGGAGAGGAAGCAGGGAGAGAAGGACAACAGGTAGGGAAATCTGCCCATTAGTGAATTAAATATTATCGGTAGTTAATTGCTTATAATCAGAATGATTTGATGAAACTGTGGGAATTTGTTTTAATACTAAAATCTAAAATTGTTGATTGATTACTGTATGTGGAAAGGAGGAGACTGGATGAAAACTTTATTCTGACTAGTTCTGCCCATTCAGAACAGTCCTCCTGCATGTATGAGAACTGGCTAAGCAGGAGCATCATTATTAACCCTTCCCCCAGTCTCTCCTGCTTAGAATTCATATAAATTTTCCTTATGTTGTAAAACTGCCAAATTCCCTAGAAACTATCTCTATCAGGCAAGGTCATTCAGCCTGGGAAAGGAATTTGTTTGAGTGTAGTTTTAAATGAACCTAACTTGCTAAGAAGTTGCAAAGACTACAAGGATTTCTATCAATTGGCTTTTAGATTTCAGAAGGAAAGATAGTAAATGGAATTCTTTACATTTGTAAGACCTGATGAATCTTCATTGCTTAGTGCAGCTCCACGAAAATAAAAATAACTAACTAGCTCTAAGCTGTGATCGGTGAAGTTTGTTGTTTAAGGTAAAAGGCACTTGGGACCATAACTAAATTTTATTTTGAGTTTGAATTTGGGTATAGTTGTCTGCATTAAATCAGTATCTCGGAGAAAATGCCACAAGCTACTCAGAGGGAATGTGATCCTGTACTGCTGATAGGTGGAAGTCTACATTTGGTAAAGGCCGAAGGGACAATCTTAGCCTCTGTCTGGGATGGGATCCCTCCTGGCTCAGTTTACCCATGGGATTCCTTTGAAAAGGAATGTTTCCCACCTATTCCTGAGCCTAGCTATAAAATGGAACAGATACTGCATGGTTGGATATCTGTGACTTTACCTGAATTTAAACAGAGTCAAGGATGTTTTATCCTGCCATATTTGGAATGTCACATGTCCCTGCTTTTTTTTTCCTTCTATAGCAAGTTTCCATGATCAGAGCACGTAGTCAGTAACAGATATGAGTTCTTTCGTGTAAGCTTACTGGAAAATCTAATATTATTTTTCATTTGGAATTGGAACATGTGCAGAAAGTATGCAAATTGCTTAAGGTCATTTTGAAAGTTTTCAACTAACTTTCTTCATAAAAGTTTAGTGATCAATTATAAATCTTGAAACTTTTAAAAGAAAGGAAAATACTTTCAGAAGAAATTTTTAAATCCCTAGTGTAATTTTAAGAGGCCTATTAAAACTTTCCTTTGCAAGATAAATTTGTTGCTAAACTAATGTAATGAGTTGTAAATCAGAAGGGATCTTGCTGTTTTGATCTGAATATGTAGTTAAGCAAAAAGTTAACATCTGTAACTGAATGTACATGTAAAAGATTCAATTTCTGAATTATCTCTTTCTTCCTGAGTGAATCTGTATTCACTGTATACTGTATACTGTATATATAATCTGTGTACCCAGCTTCCTATGAAACATAGATCTACCCAAATGATTTTGGGTCCCAACTGTTTAAGGGGGAGATGATCAGGTCCTTGGATTCTCAGCTTTGACTTCCTTGAGCAGCCGGCATCTGAAATTTTCTCAGAGCTCAGAACTCAAGGCTGAGAAAGTCCAGACCATTCCCTAACATATGGAAGATTACCACCCATTCTTCCTCTAATCTGGGAAGACCTAAAAGCTGAAATCACTAACTCTTCCCTTATCAAGTTCCTTCAGGGTCTGCAGGCTATTCAGAAAAAAACAAAAAAACAAAACTCCTTCCCTCAGCTCTCCTGATCCCGATCCGGAGTTCTGCCTCAGCTTACCTGTTTCAACCTGGGGATTCTGTGCTGGTAAAAAGAAATTAAGAAATTCATGGTCTGGAGCAGAGGTGGAAGGGACCACACGTCATGATCCCCACTACACCTACTGCTGTCAAAGTGGACTCTATTCCCATATAACAACATTACACCAGAGTGAAGCCTGCTGTCACCTCAGAATGGAAAACAGAAGTCCACGAGCACCCCCTAAAGCTAAGACTATCTGATCCTCTCCCTGATTCCCCTTTTACCTCCTTGCACGGCCCCCCACAATCCCCATCATTCCCCAGCTCCACTCTACCCTTCCCTCTTTGATTTGTCACTTTGCCCTTCCTGAATGTCAGACACAAATCCACTCACCCTTTCCTTGATTTGTAAAACAGGCAGCCCAACCTTCCCTTAATTGATTTGTAAAACAGAGAACTCCACCTTGCTTAATCTGTAAACAGGCAGAACCCCCACCCCTTGCTTACCCTTGATTAATCTGTGGGTGGGAGACCCAGCCTAGGGTTTCCCCGCCAGTGGGAAATTCAAGTGTACACTGACCAATCATTGGAGTTTCAGCCTACACCACTGTAATTTCATATTAAGTAACCTAGTTAGGAACCTCCTTTGTTAAAGGCAGTACAGTTATGTTGGTAAAAGAATAAAAATTTATGAGGTATCTTGTCTATGTAGTATGTAGAAATATGAAGGAAAGTGAAAAAGTCTGAGTAATGGGTTATACTAGCCCATCCTCACTCCACTTCTGGTCAATTTTCTCTTATTTCTTTTTGGCCCTTGTTTGTTTAATCTCCTGGTTAGATTTGTGTCTTCTAGGTTCAGCACCCTTCACTTGCAGATGACAGCTCAGGCTGAGTACCAACTCCTGTCCAAGATCATGACCCTTCACCCTCTGGACCTGACATAGGCCAGGTTCTGGACACTGGCTACAGACCCCACCCCCCGCCCCCCTTGAGCGATGGAACCCTGTGAGGCAGGGACAGCTCTACGCCCCTTCCCAGCGAGAAGCAGTTCAGGAAGCTGAGATCATCGCCCTTTGCCCCCAAATTATTTGGGTGCCATCTGTTTAAGGGGGGATGAAGGGGTCCTTAGAAGTATATATGTTTGTAACATCAGTTTGTAATATCAATCTGTAATATCAACTTGTAGATGGGGTGCTTTGGGATCTACGTCTGTGGAACCGATTTGTAAAAGCAGTCTGTAAAGTCACACTTCCCCCAGTCTCAAAGCATTAACTCTGCCCCTTCCCCCTGCCAGCACTCTGCCCAGCAACTCATGAACTGTTTCTCTGCCTGAAACAATAAGCTAAGCCTTCCCGGTAAAGTCTGAAACAGCCATAGTAGTAGCTAAGAAGCTGCTTTTTGAGATCCTTCCCAGATTTGGTATTCCAATGACTATAGGATCTGACAATGGACCTGCCTTTGTCTCCTCGGTAGTGCAGAATTTGTCTAAGATGCTTGGGGTTAGATGGAAGTTGCATTGTGCTTATAGGCAACAAAGTTCAGGACAGGTGGAAAGGATGAATAGGACCTTGAAGAAGCACATTGCTAAATTAAAAGTAGAAACTGGCAAAACTTGGGTGAGCCTCCTTCCCTTTGCCCTACTTCCAGTCAGGTGTATCCCAAATCCTGCTACTCTTTCCCTATCACCCTTTGAGGTCATGTTTGGCGCTCCCCCTCCCATTTTACCCTGGGTATCTGAATCTGAACCTCTTGACCTCACTAATATTAGTCTTCTGAAGTCCTTACAGGCATTGGCGGAGGTGCAAGCTGCTGTCCATACCCTGCTTGAGGCATCCAGTGACCACCCTCCTGAGACACCCTCGACCATACAACCCGGTGAAGGTGGCCGGTCACAACCTGCTCAACCGCCTGAACAATGGTTGGCCACCCCTACCGGCGACCTGCCAGGAGTCTTGGGTGATTACTCTCAAAAAGGACTCTGACCGGTTCCTAATGCCTCCAGAGAGACTCTGGTTCGCTTGCACCCTTGGCCTCACAACTTGTCTTGGGGAAGTGCATTTCACTGACCCGAATGAGCTATGTACTTCCCCAGGGTTACATTTACTCTGAGGAGGGGGCATCTGAACATTTTGACCTTTTGAGGCAGCCACGGGCAGCCCCCATCCTTGTTCCCCTCCTGGTGGGCCTAGGCATTGCAGGCTCCACGGCCGTGGGGGTGGCAGCCCTGGTCAAAGACAACACTAATTTCCAGTCCCTCAGCAAACAGGTGGACCAAGACCTTAGGTCCCTACAGGGCTTGGTCACCCATTTGGAATCTTCCTTGGACTCCTTGGCAGAGGTTGTCCTGCAAAATCGACGAGGGTTGGATCTCCTGTTCCTAAAACAGGGGGGTCTGTGCATGGCCCTGGGCGAAACCTGTTGTTTTTATGCTAACAGATCCGGAGTTATACGGGAATCCCTTGCCACTCTCCGTAAGGGCTTGGACGAGCAAGATCAAGCCCGAAGATCCACCTCCTCTTGGTACCAGTCCCTGTATGACTGGTCCCCCTGGTTAACGACCCTTCTCTCGGCCCTTGCTGGCCCTCTACTTCTTGTCGTGCTAACCCTGACCATCGGCCCCTGTCTGATTAACCGCCTACTCTCTTTTATCCAATCCAGACTTGAGGCCACCAAACTTTTTGCAATCCACATGTCCTACAAAACCCTAGAATCGGAAGAATCCTTAGTCTGACCTAAAACAGGGGGGAGTGAAGTAGTATGCCTTGACATTTCACTGGCTTACGAGGGGCCCATCTTTGTATCCTGAATTCTTGTAAACCCAAGAATCCTTCATTCCTCTAGGTTATCGAACATCTTTAACTCAGTGTGCCCCAACCCACTCTTATCTCATCCGACCAAACCCAAGAATCCTCCCTTCAGTCACTGAACAACCTGCGTTATCTAAGAGTGCCCCCGCCCCATATCCTGCCCGACCAGCCTGCCCCTGATACGATGGTAGCTTTTGGACTATTTAAACTGTGTGTCTACTGAGGTTCAGTGCAGCTCCTACGACTTTGTCCCTAGGACTGCCGCTGGCCAGCTAATAAACGCTTCCTGAATTTGATTACTGATGGTCTTGGCCTGGTGATTCTGTCCGAGTGTCCATTTCACTTCCTAAAATGCACCAACTGGACAGTTACTCCTGAGCTCTCTTAGAGACAGTAATGAATGAATGCATCTTGTACTTCTTCCAGATTTATGATTAATGAAAATGCCTTCTCATTTCAAGCTTTTAAAAGGAGGAATTCAGTTTTCATCAAAATTCCTTAAATAGTCTGATATATTTTGTAGTCACTTTCTAGTGATTTTGCTCTAATCTGTCTCATCTAAGTTTTTGAAATGTGAGAAAAAATTGTAGGTAACCCACAGAGGTAAAGAAAAACCATTGATAATTTTAGAGATGGTACTGTCAGCTGAGTGGTAGGGTTAGAAATCATATTAAAAGCAATTGACAAGAGAGTAGGAAAAGACAAAATAGATACAGATATAGGTAACCTTCCCTAGGAGACTGTCGAAGAAAAGATGTAGAATTACAGCTTGAGATTATGGTAGGATAAAGTGAAGGATAGGGGAGACCAGCACACTTTAAAAGGTGGCAGAGAAGTCAGTGAAATTAAAAACAAAAACAAAAAAAAGGTTGATGATTAGATAGAGGACAGGGGGAAAGACAGATGGGGCAAAGTCCTGGTGGAAATAGTACTGAATGTATGAATTTCAGGTTGGGAGCTTGTTGGTCTTACTTCCCATTTAGCAGCAAATGATCTCTAAATGCATACCTTTTGTGATGCATAAGGAGTCACTCAAGGGAATAAAAGACAACCCATTTACAAAATTCACATTTTGGTGTGGTGATGGTAGTGAAGTTACACTCAACTCTCTGTCACCTCATTTGCAGTTTTCTTGGCAAAGATACTAGAGTGGTTTCCATTTTCTTCTCCAACTCATTTTACAGATGAGGAAACAGGCAAACAGGGTTAAGTGACTTTCCCAGGGTCACACAGCTGGTTTCTGATGCTGAATTGGAACTCAAGTCATTTTGACTTGAGTTTGTGTTCTATCCACTGTGCCACCTAGTTACCCAGAAATATAGTAGATAATTGTAATAATTTTACATAAATTTGAAATAGTAAAGATTTCTTTAAGATGGCCTCATCTATGAAAAGCAAAGTCCTAAGGTATTACTAATCCTGCTGGAGAGATTAGGGTTAGGGGTTCGAGATCCCAAAATACTAACACTAGTTTGCTGAATGAATTTGACTCAAGTCTTCGCTCAGCCAAAGAAAAGCAAAGTTTATTAAAAGTTTGCTCGCACTGTACACAGTAAGTCTGCTAGAAAATTCTATGGCACTCTCACACCACATGGAGAAAAGATGGGGTCTTATATACAGAAGGGCTGTGGGAGGAATCTAGGGATGGTCTAGGGAAGGAGTTTGGGGAGGGTCTTCAGGAAGAGTCAGATGAGGTCTGACTCCAGTAATGAGTTTGGGGAGGGTTTTCAGGAGGAGTTAATGACATCAGATAACAGTTGATTTGGGTATAGATATTTTGATAGGCGCAAGGGTGGGAAGCAGATGGACAATGGAGAGCCAAGCTTGCCCAAGGTCACATGGCTAGGTTTTGGTTTGTGTGTGCGTTAAGTGTCTGAGGCCAGATCCCAACTCAGGTCCTTCTGACTCCAGGACCAGTGTTCTACTCACTGCGCCACCTAGCTGCCCCACAGGTATGGTTTTAAGGAGTCAAGACAGTAAAGCAAGTGTCAACTATGCTAACTAGGTGAGTAAAGGTAGGATTAGGGAGGTGTTAAGGAGTGGTCAGTGCTTAAAGGAACATGCACTTTTATTATCAACTGCACAAGAGTATTGCCCACAATTCACTGGGAAATAGCCCAAGGGAGGGGGGGGGCTACCTGGAAGTGTGGTTTTAGGCCTGAAATGTCACTAAGTCAGCCAGTGGTCAGGGCTGACTGAGAAGTGCCCAGTCTGCCACCCATCAATGTCAAGTTTGACAAGATGGATGTTGGGAACCAAGGCTAATGGAGACTCAGTATGGGTATAATTGGCTAAGGAGTTAACCTATAAATAGGGTATCGAAGGATTCATGGGTGCAGCTGGCCACTCTACTAGGGGAGATAACATTTGCCTAAGCTAAAATGTTTGTAGATGGTTTAATGAAGGATTCATAGGTATAGCTTGTTATTGTCCGAAGCAGAGATAAACAGTTCATGAGCTGTTGCTGGGCAAAGTGCTGGCAGGAGGAAGGGGCAGAGTTAATGCTCTGAGGCTGGGAAAGGGGAAATGTGATTTTACAAACTGGTTTTACAAATTGATTTTACAAACTGAGGTTACAAACTGATATTACAGACATAGATCCCAAGCAACCCCTCCTGTAATTAACTTTATTTGAAAATGATCGCAGAAAGATTGAAATTATTTGCTGATGTAAGTGGGGCCTTATCAGGTTTCAATTTGAAATGTCCATAGAAGCAAAAGGTTATAACATATAGTTAATTACATTTTTCACTACTTCCCCTGTCTGGATAGAAGAAAAAGTAAAAGAAGAGAAAATATCTATTGTGACATGAATATATGATAACTTACCAAAGGGAGTATAATGAGTCACATACATTTGCCAAATATTGTTAAATTTAATTCCCTGTGGGTTAATGGCAATAACTGGAGAAGTAGTATAGACAACACAATGAGGGCAATTTTTAATGGTCTGTCTAGCTTGTTCCCTAGTAACATGGAATTGTTTATGTAAGGTATGTGCATTTTGATGACAATAAGAGTAAGATAACATAGCTTTATGAGTATTTGGGGAGAGAAAGGTGGGAAAACTTGAACTTTCTGATCAATAGTTGTGTTATTTTGAGAAAGAAGCCCAGGAAATGAAGAATGAGCTCTAATATGGGTTACATATATATATATATATATATATATATATATATATATATATATATATATAGGTTGTGACCTCTGTCTTATGAAAATTTGTAATTTCTGAAAAAGGTTAAAAAGATCTATATTCTGTGTATGTATAAGTTCAGTAGTTTTAATACGTTGACACACCTATATTGAATATTTGTTATCTGACACAATATAAAGAGGAGAATAAGAAAAATCATTTAATAATAATATGATAGCTGAAAGCTTTGCATTTTGAGCAGAAGTAAACTGAGTATTAATAACTTCATTATTATTAGAATCAATGTAGCAGGCTATATTTCTAGTTTTAAGATTTATAAATAATCACCAATGAAGATTAGTTTAAAACTTATAACATGATAGCCCTGTTTGTTACCTTAAAGCAAAAACAACCTTTTAAAATTGAAATTTATTAAAACTAAGATGGTGTAGGAAGTCCTTAAGTAACATAAATAACAAAGTATTATGTAAAAACTAAATTCCTAGTTAATTGCAGAATTCTTAGATATCACAAAGTTTCTTGGTCAAAAAAAAAAAAGGTGTTGTAATGGAATCTCATATTGGTAACAGTTAAGAAGATGATCACAGTACTTTTAAAAGGTTTTAGAATCCCTTTAAACAATGGAGACATCTTAAGGTGATTCTTAAGTAGTTTGTATGAATTTTTTTACATGTTTTAGTTCTAGATGAAAAACTCATTTACTTAACAAGAGTTTCCTTAGTGTCAACTAACATAATAAATTCTGTCCTATCTTAAACTTCAGTTAAGAGTAACACATTCCACTTAAAATACTACCAGAATTGATTTAGTTACCTTCTGGTTACATGTCAATATGCACTCGGATATCTTGGATTGCCTTTTTTTTTTTTTTTAATATCCGTACCTGAAGTTAGATTCAGAGGAACAGTCAGATGACTGTTATAGCAAACCTTAAATAACAAGCTCCAAAAATCAGCTTAATGTATGATTATAATCTCACATTGGTTAAGGAATATCTTTAAAGTGAGCCTCAAATAACCTGTATTCATTTCTATATTTATTCTTGTTCATAAAAATTGACTCTCCCATCAAGATAATAAGTTATTACTCTAACAGATTTGCATCTACTTCCCAAGTTTCCCTATCTTTCTGGGACTATGCTTAATCTGAACTCACACTGTAATTGCTATTACTAACCAAATCTTCATTTATCTTTTCAACCCTCTGATCCCTATTACTAACATAACTGTTCTATCCTGGAATCCCAGAGTGAACAAAACAAAGAGATTAATGTCTAATCTCACAAAACTGATTAATTATGTATCTAATTATTCCCATAACATTTAGGAAGAATGTCTTTAAAACAACAAAATTTCATACATTTGCCTTATGTCTAACTTTCTATTGATTTGTCATAAAACTGAAAAGTAGGGACCTAATTTGGACAAAGCATCCAAATGCAGTATTGGCCCAAAACCCTTTTTACCTTAACATCAATTTACTCTAATTGAGAGGCAATATACCATAAAGATCTGCCAAGACTCACATATATAAGGGATTTTATTTAACCTCTTTCCTTCTCAAATTCAAACTTGTCCTGGTATAAAAGCTGATTGTTAGAAATTACTTCTACTTATTGTACATAGACTTGTAACTTCTCAGTAAACTAAGTTCATTGTTTAGGAAAAACAGGCTGATGGCCTTGCCTATACAGATGGTTTCTAAGGACTTCGGCAGTTTTACAAAACAAGAAAAATTGGCATGTCTGCCAAGTGTCATACATGCAGGAAGAAGTTCTGAATGGCCAGAACTAATCCAAATACAGTTTTCATTCAGTTTCCTCCTTTCCACATACAGTAATCAATTAACAATTTTAGGTTTTAACATTAAAACAGTAACTTTAAATAACTTAGTTAACAATCTTACAAGTTCCATAAATGATAGCCAGATTGCTTTAGCTGTAATATCCTCTTTACAGGTAAAGGTGTAAATACCTGGTTTCCCAAATGGAGGATATAAAACATTATATGCTAAAGTGATATAACTTTCCACACAATTTTTTCCTCTGTCTTTTAGTTTCAACAAAATTCAGATTAAAAATTGCTTTATCTAACACCATTTCTGGCTCACAGTGGTCACTCAATTATTACAACATAAAAAATGTTACTACAATTTAGGAATATATAATAACACAATGACATTAGTTGTATTAATTGAATTTCCAAATAATCACATACAAAAATTAATAGAAAATTGGGCTTATTAAGTGCAGAGGTTTTTTTCTCCTTTCCTCACAGCTGCTGAGCCTGATTGTGGACTCTGGAATTTGAAAGGAGAGGTTTGGGGGTTGAGCCAAGATGGCAGAGTAGAAGCACAAACTTGGTGCAAGTGCCTCTACAATCACTTCTAATACTTAAAAAAAAAATTACTCTAAACAAACATTAAAGCTACAGAACCCACAGAGACAAAGAGAAACAAAGCTCCCACTAAAAGAAGCCTGACAGGCTGACAGGAAGGATCTATCGAACCAGGCTGGGAGCTGAGCACAGCCCCACATGAGCCATGTGGTTCTAGGCCCCAAGTCAGCCCCAACCAGCAGCAGGCCCAGAGCAGCCTTCAGGAGAGAGAATCGGCAGTAGCTGTGGCAGTTTCCAGAATTATCAATACATAAATGCCAAAAAGAAAATAAAAGTTTAGTGTGAAACTTTGTGGGAACAGGGGGACTAAGAGCATGATCTGGCCCCTGCCCCCAGGGGCAAGAAGCTCTGGAGGTGTGGTAGCTGTGCAGCCACCATTGCCTGGCAATCTCAGGAGCTCCTGCCTTGCAGATTGCAGGGGGACCAAGCAACCATTCAGATGGTAATCATTCTAGCTTTAACCTACTTGGATCTAGATTGAGGTTTTGGGTGGTGGTCCTGGGGTGTGTTCCCAGTGAGCCAGAGCTTGTGGTGTCTGTAGAGACAGTATCCAACTAATAGCTCCAGCAGCTGAAAAAACCACAGTAATTTGGGACAAAGCTCCCTCCATTCTGGAAGCAGAGTTCTACTGTGGTAAAAAAAAAGCTCAAAAGTCATGTAATTGACTGGCAAGATGAGCAAGCCCAGGAAATATAATCAAATCATAGATTCCTTTTTGGGGAACTAAAAGGATTGAGGCAAGGGTAGGAGGAAGACAGCAAAGTCAGAACTCCTGCATCAAAAACATCCAAGAAAAATATGAACTGGTTACAGGCTATGGAGGACCTCAAGAAGGATTTTGAAAATCAAGTAAGAGAAGTGGGGGAGAATTTGGTAAGAGAAATGAGAATGATTCAAGAAAATCAGGAAAAGCTAGTCAACAGCCTGCTAAAGGAGACCCAAAAATACACTGAAGAAAATAACACCTTAAAAGATAGACTAACTCAAATGGCAAAAGAGGCTTTAAAAGCCAGTGAGGAGAAGAATGCCTTAAAAAGGTGAATTTGCCAGACGGAAAAGGAATTTCAAAAACTCACTGAAGAGAAAAACTCAAAATAAGATTGGAGCAATTGGAAGCTAATGACTTTCTGAGAAATCAAGACACTATAAAACAGATCCAAACAAATGAAAAAATAGAAAGCAATGTGAAATATCTCATTGGAAAAACCACTGACATGCAAAAATAGATCCAGGAGAAATCATTTAAAAATTATTGGTCTACCTCAAAGCCATGATCAAAAAAAGAGTATAGGCACCATCTTGCAAGAAATTACCAAGCAATATTGTCCTGATATTCTAGAACTGGAGGGAAAAATAGAAATTGAAAGAATTTACTGATCGCTTCTTGAAAAAGATCCCAAAAAGAAAACTCCTAGGAATATTATAGCCAAATTCCAGAGTTCCCAGGTCAAGGAGAAAATACTACAAGCAGCCAGAAAGAAACAATTTGAGTATTGTGGAAACACAATCAGGATAACACAAGATCTAGCAGCTTCTACATTAAGGAATCAAAGGGCTTGGAATATGATATTCTGGAGGTGAAAGGACCTAGGACTAAAACCAATAATCACCTACCCAGGAAAACTGAATGTTATGTTACAGGGGGAAATATGATCATTCAGTGGAATAGAGGACTTTCAAGGATTCTTAAAGAAAAAACCAAGTTGAATAGAAATTTTGACATTCAGATACAAGAAGCAAGAGATGCTTGAGAAGGTAAACAGGGAAAAACCAGAGCTGAACAGAATATTTGACTTAAAAATACAAGAAGCAAGAAAAACATGAGAAGGTACATAGTAAAAAGAAATCATAAGGAATTTATTAAAGTTGAATTATTTACATTCCTACATGGGAAAATAATAATTGTAACTCATTAGGCTTTTCTCAGTATGAGGATAGTTGAAGGGAATATATGTGCATATATATGTATATATACATATATATGCATATGTATATATAGTAGGGTGTGTGTAAATAAATATACATGTGAGTGTGGGCATATGTGTGTTCATGTATACATAGACAGAGGGCACAGGATGAGTTTAATATGAAGGGATGATATCTAAAAAATAAAATTAAGAGGTAAGAGAGGAATTTATTGGGAGAAGGATAAAGGAGGAGATAGATTAGGGCAAATTATCTCATATAAAACAGATAAAAGAAAACTGATTGGAAAGCCATAAGACTAGGAATGTACCAGTTGATTGGGGTCCCCATCTTTCTGGATCCTGTGATGATGAAGATACTGTTGATGCAGGTCTTTACTCACCAAACATTGGTGATTGAGGGATGCAAGTAGTGAGGAATTTGGGTTGGGGATCAAAGTCAGGAAATGCCTGGAAGATCAACTATTTAGGTACAGGATATGACTGAACTCATTCATAATGCCAGGTCTGTAGATCTCACACATGCCATATGTATTCTTGACTCAGAATCAGTCTGGTGTCTGAGGCATTGGCCATTTAGCACCACACCTTTGTCCAAGGTCCCAGATTTTTTTGCTGTTTGGATAGCTGCCATACCCTCATGCTTTGAGAGGCCGTGTGGTAGAACAGATAAAACCCTAGACTTGCAGTCAGGAAGGCCTGGGTTCAGTTCCAGCATCAGACACTTAATATTTACTTAACACTGAGCAAGTCACTTAACCTCATTCTGCCTCGGGCCTTCATCTGCAAAGTGATAGGGTTTCACTTGATGGCCTCCAAGGCCCCTTTTGGGTCTACACTTATAACAACATGAACCTTCCAGCACTTACTATGCTGTCTGAGGTCTTTGTTGTTATTAGATCACAGAGGCCTTAGAGTAGAATAAGAATGATCTGTCCCTGCTATGGCTACAAGGAAGTTCTGGCTCATTCCCAGTGACTTTTATAATACAGAAATGGTCCTAAGACCATTGAACATAATCCATTGAACATAGAAGTAAAAACATTCCACCTCTGTGGAGATAATTGGGGGAAAATATCAGGAAAAGAAGGAAGAAGGGTTCCAATATTGGACTAATCTACATACTATAGCAATGAGAATACCGGTCTTTCAGTATGAAAGACATGAGTCTGAATCCTGTCCCAAACACTTTCTAGCTGTGTGACCTTGGGGAAGTCATTTAAATTCTGTAGGCCTCAGTTTCCCCATCTGTAAAATGAAGATTAGAACCTAACTCATAAGATTATTGATTATTCATGTGAAGTAATGTATGAAAGATTGGTCTACTTATCTCTACACTTTCTCTTTTCCAGTCCATTCTTCACATAGCTTCCAAAATAATCTTCCTCATACACAAATTTGACCATGTTACTTTACCCCTTGCCCATCAAAAACCTTCTTTTTTGTTTTAAGGATGTATAATGGAAATCTAGGGAATGCACAAAGCATCTAGAATGATGTATTTCTTATGTGGAGAGGCCAGAGAGCTTGCTGCCATGATATTCATAATATAATGGAAGGATTTTGGAGTGACTATTAAAAATAGATTTGGGAGAGCTAAGAGTGGTATGTTAAGAATTGATATTGTTGAGATTTGGAGTTTAGGGGTGCTTAAGATCCCAAAATACCAACATGCCAGATTCTGCCAAATGAACTCAAGTTTTCTCTCAGCCAAAGAAAATCAGTTTATCAGTGATTCACCATAATGGGCAGACTCTTAAGGAGCCTAAGTATTTGTGATGCTTATATTAGACAAGCAGGCCAGAACAATCTTAAATAGAGTGAGTCTGTGCTAGATTAATCTCAACCCCCTCATAGAGGCAAAATGAATCTTATATACAAA
Source organism: Gymnobelideus leadbeateri (assembly GCA_011680675.1). Lineage (NCBI taxonomy): Eukaryota > Metazoa > Chordata > Mammalia > Diprotodontia > Petauridae > Gymnobelideus > Gymnobelideus leadbeateri. The sequence continues at coordinate 52,430 of WOXC01003319.1, forward strand.
AAAGATTGTGGGAGGATTTAGGGGTGGTCTAGAGGAAGGGTTAGGGGAGGGTCTTGAGGAGGAGTCTAAAGAGGTTCTTGAGAAACTGAGGTCAGACTCCAGAAATGGGGTTAAAGGTGGGAAGTAGCCGAAGGCTCCCTGGAGATGACCAAAAGTGAAGGGCTAGGCTAGTTTAGGGTAATAGATATAAGACTAGATAATGGATAATAGATAATAGATAATAGACTCATAGGTATAGACTAATAGGTATAGATATTTTGATAGGATCAAGGGTGGGAAATAGCTGGACAGTGGAGGGCTAGGCTAGGTTAAGAGTAACAGAGATTTGGGCCTAGCTATAATGAAAGGCCTATGGCCTCAGGCAAATGCCTTATCAAGGGGGAAGATTTAATCAGAGCACAAGGGGTTTCTCAGAGCCTGTACCCCATCAGCACCACAGACTGAGTTATAGAATATCTACACATGCTCCATGATGTAGTTGTATAAATTTTCTTGAGTCTGACCTCAAGTAGTCAAGATCCTCCTCAGAATCCTCAAGACCCCCCAACCCCTCCTTTAGACCACCCCTAAATCCTCCCACAATCTTTCTGTAGATAGGCTCTATCTTGCCTCCAAGAAGGTGCTGAGATTACTCTAGTGCAGACTCGGTCTGAGTCAGCTTATATCTGGCCTGCTTGTCAATGCAAGCATCCCAAATACTTGGGTTCCTTAAGAGGCTACCCATTATGGGAAACTTTTAATAAACTTTGCTTTCTTTTTTGGCTGAGGGAAGACTTGAATTGAATTCATTTGGCAGGACCCAGCATGTTGGTATTTTGGGGTCTGGAGCACCCCTAATACTCTAACCTCAACATTTTATGCTGACTTCTTCAAGTAAGAACAGTCTAAGCAATGTCTATCAATGCAGATACTTATTTTCTCCATAGTTAGCTTGCCCCGTGCTGTCTGTCATCTATTCTTTGCTTTAATTGTCCAAATCTAATATTACCTATGCCTCTTAAAGATGTTTCTTAACTATGCCATTTCCCCCCACCTTGTCCCCCCACACTGTACTCCAATGTATTCCTGAACCTTTTTAGTGGAACCAATCCAGAGAGGTTAGCATTTCTCTTCATTTTGTGGTTGCGCTGTATAAAAGAAATTCTGTGAGGAAAAATATAATTGAATTTGAACTCAATGATATCTCTGTGCATCTCCCTTGTAAGTTAAAAAAAAAAAAAGAAATCTGTTGTCTAGAGACCATCACTGAGTTTTTCTTTCAGGTTCTGTTGAGGTTTGGGGGTCTTAAGGTTTAAGGCTCTTAAGAAGTCTCGGTATCTGTGATGCTTGTACTGGACAACGGGCCCAGAATCATCTGACAAAGAGTAAGTCTGTGCTAGATCATTTTCTGGCATTCTCATAGGAGGAGTTTTGAGGAGGGTCTTCAGGAGGAGTCAAATGAGGTTAGACTCCAGGGATGAGAGATTAAAGGTAGGGGCTAGCTGGACTATGGAGGGCTAAACTAGTAACTGAGGTTTGGGCAGAGCCACAATGAAAGGCTTGTGGCCTCAGGCAAATGCCTCATCAAATGGGAAGATTCAATCAGAGTTCAAGGGGGTTCCTAGAGCATCTACATCATCATTCCTCAGGGAACTAGGTTCACCTCAGGTTTCAAGTTCAAAGTCTGCTAATCTCTGATTTGCTTGGCATTCCAGGCCCTTCACCAGCTGGCAAGTTACTTATTTCTCTGAAAATGTTTACTCATCTGTTAAATGAAAATAGTACTGTCTCTACCTCCTTCCTTTTCCCCCTCCTTTTTTGAGGGTTCTATAATCTGGGGGGAAGAGCAGTGTTAAATGGTCCAACCTCAAATTTTAGAATTTGCCACAGACATTTATATCCTGAATGTGTGAAGTGGGATCCAAGGTGGCCTGGGCTACATAGAGTGGAGTTCAGTTCCTGATGTCTGAAGGCAGATCTTCCAGAGTAATCTGCAACAGACTAAGTCATCCTTCTGTGGGACCTAAAGAGAAATTAAAGCAATGGAGAGTGAATACAGGTCAGATATCCCCTTTCTTCCCCCCTCCCTTTCTCTACCCCTCTTCTGGTCATAAATCCCTTCCTATATTCCCTTCCAAGTTGTAGGGCCATATCTTATCATAGGCTTTCCTAAGGCATCTGCCCACCCACCCCCCAGTCCTTCCATAACTACATTCTGGTTAATAGGCTCTTCTCAGATGAGAGAATTCCAGCTTTTCAGTAATGAACTTTGCTGCTTTTCATCCCACCCCCTTTCTGCTTTGGTTCAGACCCCATGGAACATCTGTGAGACCTCATGTGACTGCCTCTTTATCAAATCCCACCTCTGACATTTAGTAGCTGTATGACCTCTGGGTCTCAGCTCATCTTCTGTAAAGTGAGGGGGTTGGATTAGAGTGTCTCCTAGATATAAATCCACAATTCTAGCATAACTAGTTCTCTTCTCTCTTCCCACTTCATTTCAGTTCTCCCTGACCACATCATTTGATCAATGAAAAAATCTTCAGAAACATCTGAGTAGCCCTTCCTGGGATTGGAAGTGGAGATTAGCTCTGGGATCCGAACCTAGGACCACCTGGGAGCAGAGCCCTGGTGCTATTAAATCAGTGAGTGAATCAATGTTTATAAAAAAAAAAAAGAAAGCCTGGGTTCCTAGGCTTACCATTAGGTGATGGCCTTGGAAATAAAGTGACTTTCAGTGTGGTAAAGATAGGTAGCTTGGCACATTCAATTGGATTCTGGAAGACCTGAGCTATATTCGTACCTGTGGAATTAATTTTGTGAATCACGCTTGACTGGAGGGAGTTCCTGCACCAGTAAAATCTTTGCTTTGTAGTAACTGCTTGCCTACGAGTCATCAGAAGGGGAGACATGAAGCTGGGAGTTGAATCAGGAGAATTTTCCAACAGTTCAGGAAGGAGGTAATAAGTATCTCAACTTGAGTGATTGTCATTGAGAATAAACTGAAGGGGACTCAGGTCTAGAAGCTGAAAGGGGGACTAGAAGCCATTCAGTCAAACTAAGGTCCAGAGAGGAGCTATGCCTGCCAAATGAGATTAAATTGAAATTGTTTTCTACTAATGCTACTGGTAGGGAGGAAGGACAGTTCTAGGTAATTAGATGGTTTATAGATATATAGAACAATCTGTAGTCAGACTAGGGAAAGAATAAATCAACAATGAGCATTTCTTTTTTTATTTTAAAATATTTTATTTCTTCCTAGTTACATGTAAAGACAATTTTTAAAATTCAGCTTTTTAAATTTTGAGTTCCAAGTTCTCTCCCTCCCCAACTCTCCCTTCTTTGATATGGCAAGGAATTTGATATCGGTTATACATACATATAGGTTATCTATCATGCAGAATACATTTACATATTAATCAGTTGTGAAAGAAGACAGACTGAAAAAGAAAGAAAAAAAGGAACATAAAGTAAAAACTGGCATGCAGTCTTTGACACTGTTGACCACCCTATCCTCCTTGATTCTTCTCTCTAGCTTTTTAGGCACCATTCACTCCTGGTTCTCCTCCTGCCCATCTGCCTACTCCTCTGTCTCCTTTGCTGGATTCTCCTTCAGAGCATGTCCTTTAACCTAACCATAGGTGCCCCTCAGGGAAGTGGAGATGTTACTATTTTCATTTAACAGATGAACAAATACGTCCTCTTCACTCTCTATATACACCTTCACTTGGTGATCTCATCAGCTCCCATGGATTTAATTATCTTTTCTATACTGATGATTCTCAGATCTACTTATCCTGCCCCAGCCTCTCTGCTGAGCTTCATCTCCAAATTCCATTTAGACATCTCTATCTAGTAGACATCTTGAACTCAATATATTCAATTCATCTCTTCTGCTAAACCCTGTCCCTTACTTTCCCCATAACTATGGAGGGCAAATTCACTTTTTTATCCCTCAAGCTCAACCTAGAAGTTACCTTCAACAGTTTACTGTGCTCCCTATTGCTCACCCCTACTATCTAATCTGGTGTCAAAGCTTGGCAGTTTCACTTTTTTCCAATTCCCTATTATATTCCCCTTCTCTCTTCTAAGACTATCAATGCTCTAGTGTAAGCCCTTCTCACTTCGGCCTGCCTGAAGTGTCTCCCCATTCCAATCCATCCTCCATTCAGCTGCCAAAGTGATTTTCCTAAAGCACAAATCCAATCATGTTGATGTGGTTTGAGGTGATGAGACCCCCTGAAATGTAAAGGTAGAGGATGAATGCCTGGAAAGAATTCGAGCATTCAAGCTTTCTTTCAGTAGCAAAGTGTATTTGTAATGCCAGTAGAGGGGAATAGAGTCAAGGAAATCTGTAGTTTAATGAGGATGGGATTGATTCTTAAATAAAAAAGGGGGGTGGGGTGCCAGTGAAAAGATCTTGATGGGATTAAGGAATGGTAAAGAGCCTGGAGTGGGCCAGGTTAACTACTTAAAAGATCTAGATGAGATTAAAGGACTATCAAGTAAATTGAGTAATCTAGGGAAGTCAGTGATCTGGGCAGCTGAAAATGTGTGGGAAAGTTCAGGGACTGGCTTGCTTCCAGAGATATAGTCTTCTCCTTTAGGGGTCCAGGTCCCATAGCTCCATCAATGTCACACACACACACACACACACACACACACACACACACACACACACACACACACAAACACACCACTAAAAAAAACTAGTACCTCCTTGTCCTTTCCAGGATTAAACACAAAATGCTTTTTGGCGTTCAAGCTCTTCATAACCCACCTGTCTCCTATCTTTCTAGTCTTCTCCCTCTGTCACATACTCTTTCATCTATCCCTTGACTCTGGACATTTTCTCTGGCTGTCATCCTGTCCAGGAATGCTCACCTTCTTCACTTCTATTGACCTACCTAGCTTCTTTTTTTTGGTGGGGGAGTGGGTCTTTTTGGAGAGGGGAAGGCAGGAAAGTCAGGGTTAAGTGACTTGCCCAAGGTCTCACAGTGAGTATTAAGTGCCTGAGTCACATTTGAACTCAGGTCCTCCTGACTCCAGGGTTGGTGTTCTATTCACTTAAACTTTTAATCTTCCTTAATGTAATAATTTATTACATTATTTATTACAAGAAGCCTTCCTGAACCCCTTTTAATTCTAGTGTATTCATTCTGTTAATTATTCGTTTTGTCCTCATGCAGCTTAATTACTTTGTATAGATTTGTGTTCATGTTGTCCCCTCCCCATTAGCTTGTGAGCTCCTTGCAAGTCAGAGATTCTGCTTTTTCTTCTTGCATTTTAAGCACTTAGCACACTGCCTTTTACATAGCTTTCAGTAATTTTTCAGTCATTGTGATCCCTTTTGGGGACTTCTTGGCAAAGATACTGAAGTCATTTGTCATTTCCTTCACCAGCCTGATGCAGTTTGGGATTGCTGGGAACCCCAAAATGTCAGGGTACAGAGTGGCATCCACTTGGAAAGAATTCATGTACTCAAACCATCTTCCCCAACTGGTAGCAGGCAAGATTCTTAGGAAATCTGCAACTTAATGAGTACGTGACTAATACCTGTGTATAAAGAAAGGGACAGGGAAAATATCTGAATGGAATTAAGGAGTGGTAAATAGCCTGGGGTGGATCAGGTGCCCTAGTGGAAGGACTGAAGTAGTCAGGGTAGGCCAAGATCAACAGTGAAAAGAGTGTCAAGTAAACTAATTAAGTGATCTATGTGGGCCTAGGTGGGCAACTGGGTGGCCCCAGTGATATGGGCTGATAATATGTGTGGGAAAATTCAGGGCCTGGGTTGCTTTCCAAAAGATGATGTTTTCCTTTTAGGGGTCCAGGTCCCATCACTCCATCAAGTTTATTTTAAATATAAGACCAAGAGGACTAAGTGACATGCAGAGGGTTACATACCTTGGAAGTGTCTGAGGCAAGATTTGAACTCAGGAAGATGAGTCTTCTTACTCTAGGACTACAACCTTATATACTGTACCACCTAGCTACCAGTGTAAGCCCTGGATAAATGATGATTGCCAATTAACTGACTACAAAGAAAAGAGAAGCCTTGTCTAAGTACTTTATATTTCCTTTTTTTTTTTCCTTGAATGGGCAGAGGAGGCCATCTTTTGCTTCATTTCTTACCCAATCTTGAGTCATTGAATGGGTGTTGCCTCAGATAAACTGAAGCCTGGGAAAAACCTTAAAAGGAATAAAAAAATTTCTTTCTTTCTTTTCTTTTCTTTTCTTTTTTTTTTTTTTAAAGAACAAGATCATTTAGTTTGCTTCCATCAGGATTCAGGCTCAGTTCTTTCTAGTTATATCTCTGGATGGCGCATTTCTCACTTTCTTGAGTCTTTCGGGATTAATTTATATCACTGCATTGCTGAAAAGAGTCCAGTCTGTCATAGTTGGTCATCACAGATATGGTATGTCTGTGATTGTATACAGATTTCTTCTGATTCTACTCTTCTCGCTCAGCATCAGTTTGTATAAGTCTCTCCAGGTAATTATGAAATCCGTCACCTCCTCATTTCTTATAGCACAATAATATTCCATTACATTCATATACCACAACTTGTTTAGCCATTCCCCAATTGATGGGCACCCCTTCAGTTTCCAATTCTTTGCAACCACAAAAAGGGCTGCTATAAATATTTTTGTACATATGGGTCTTCCTCCCACTTCTATGATCTCTTTGGGATATAACCCTAGAAGTGGTATTGCTGGGTCAAAGGGTATGAAATTATTTATAATCCTTTGGGCATAATTCCAGATTGCTCTCCAGAATGGTTGGATAAGTTCACAACTCCACCAGCAATGTATTAGTGTTCCAATTTGTCCACATCCTCTCCAGCATTTGTCATTTTCTTGTTTTGTCATCTTAGCCAATCTGACTGGTGAGATGTGGTATCTCAGAGTTGTTTTGATTTGCATTTCTCTAATCAATAGTGATTTAGAGCATTTCTTCATATGCTTATAGATATCTTTAATTTCTTTCTCTGAAAATTTCCTGTTCATATCCTTTGACCACTTATCAATTGGGGAATGACTTGTATTCATATAGATTTGGCTCAATTCTCTATAAATTTTAGAGATGAGTCCTTTATCAGAGACACAAGTTGTAAAAATTCTTTCCCAATTTCCCACCTCCCTCTTGATCTTGGTTACATTGGCTTTGTTTGTACAGAAGCTTTTCAATTTAATGTAACCAAAATTATCCATTTTGCATTTTATAATGCTCTCTAATTCTTGTTTGGTCCTAAAGTCTTCCCCTCTCCACAGATCTGTCAGGTAAACTATTCCTTGCTTTCCCAAATTGCTTACAGTATCATCCTTTACACCTAGATCATGCACCCATTTGGACTTGATTTTGGTATATGGTGTTAGATAATGGTCTATGCCCAGTTTCTGCCATACTGTATTCCAGTATTCCCAGCAGTTTTTGTCAAATAGTGCATTCTTATCCCAAAAACTGGGGTCTTTGGGTTTATCGAACAATAGATTGCTATTTTCATTAACTGCTGGGTAAAAAAAATTCTTGAAATAAAGTTCTGGAAAATCAAGCACTGATAAAGCCTTGCCAATGGAGCTGCCTGACTTGACTACCTTTAAACCCAAATCACTCTGGCTCTCACTGATTAGACAATAATGGGTCCCAACCCAAGGCTCAGTTGATCATTATTTGGATTTTGATGATTCAGAGTGAGTGTAAATATCAAATTGTTTCTGTTCTGGCCAGAAACCCTGGGGATCTTCTCCTCTTAGACTGAGTTTTTTATTTTTTTGAGTAGGAAGAAGAGGCCCTATTTTTCCCCCCTCATTTCTTAATCATTGAATGGATGTTGCTCCAGACAAACTGAGACCTGAGAAAGACCTTAACTTAGGCCAAGGTTGATCCATTCTGGAGAGCAATTTGGAACTATACCCAAAGGGCTATAGAACTGCATACCCTTTGACTCAGCAATACTACTGCTTGGTCTGTGTTCCAAAGAGATCATAAATAAGGGAAAAGTACCCACATGTACAAATATTTATAGAAGCTTTTTTGTGTGATATCAGAGAATTAGAAATTGAGGGGATGTGCATCATTTGGGGAATGGCTAAACAAGTTGAGGTATATGAATGTAATGGAATACTATTGTTCCATAAGAAATGATGAGCAGGCAGATTTCAGGAAAAACTGGAAAGACTTAACATGATGTGATGCTGAGTGAAGTAAGGAGAACCAGGAGAACATTGTACACAATAACAGCAACATTGATAGACTTCACTCTTCTCATCAATGTAAGGGTCTAAGACAAGTCCAAAAGACTCAAGATGGAAAATGCTATCCACATCCAGAGAAAGAACTATGTAGTCTGAATGCAGATTGAAGCATACTATTTTCTTTTTTTTCTTTTCTTTCTTATGGTTTTTCCCCTTTGTTCTGATTCCTCTTTCACATGGCTAATGTGAAAATATGTTTAATATGATTGCACATGTATAGCCTATATCAAATTGCATGATTTCTTGTGGGGGAGGGAGTGGGAGGAGAGTGGAAAAATAGAAAACAAAATCTTATAAAAGTAAATGTTGAAAATTTTTAAATTTTTTTTTTTTAAAGTAAGGTCTCCCACTGAATCCTGGGTCATCTCCTGTTATCTTGATCTATGTCTTGCCACTGGACCCAGATGGCTCAGGAGGAGATAGTGAGGCTGTTAACTTTGCACAGCACTGCCTCACTTAAATCCAATTAACTTGCAAGTAAGACACCACCTTCCTGATGTCATAATCCTTTTCCAGAATGAAGGACAAACAACAGCAACACTTTATCCTTTCTAAGTAGTACTTAGGAGACTGATGTAATTGATCAAAGGAATGAACTCCTTTTCCTTGTTTCTGGGAAGTGAACACTTAGAGGCCCACAAAAAATATTTCAGGGCTAAAGATACCTGGATGAGATTCTAAGGAGAAAGTTGAGAAGAGAAAAAATCAGTGAGATATGGGTCTTGGGGAGGAACACTAAGAAGGGAATATTCCCATTGTGCTGCTCCTTCTGAAGGTGAAAATGCATACCTTCTTAATGTCAATGGGGAAGGGGAGGAGATCCCTTAAAAGACTATGTGGAGTCAGCACCAGCTCACTTTGAGTGATTCCTGCTCAGAGCAGAAATTCCCCATGAAGCTGTGTTCCTCATTGAGAAGCCTCCAGGAAGGACATCAAAGATAGGTTCCCTCCTTTGGAGATGCCATTTTCTTTGAAAGTAAAGAAACAGTCTGTTTGAGGGACTGAGGAGATTAGGTTTGATATAGTGCCTGAGGCATGGTTATAGTTCAAATTCCTTGCCCCACTTTATACTGGTACAGTATTACTCCAAAGTCTTTTGGAACATTGGAAGGTATTATGTAACTCACATTTGTACTGAACACAGTGCACATAGTTTTGTGACTTTCTTCAGCATAGAAGAAATTGTCATTGAACAACACAGGAATTTGGAAATTTGGGGGCCAAAATGTCGGCTGTGGCAGGACTAACCTATTGTTACTGCTTCAACAGGTATGCTACATAATAGGACAAGGAGCAAGGCATTCCCCTGGAGAGAATAAAAGAGGTTTGAACTGAGATGTCCATCAGGTGTTTTTGGTTTGTTTGGGAAAGAAGGGGGTGGGTTGGAGGCAATGGGGGTTAAGTGACTTGCCCAGAGTCACACAACTAGTAAGTATCTAAGGCCAGATTTGAACTGAAATCCTTCTGACTCTAGGGCTAAAGATCTATGCACTGTACCACCTGCCTGCCCCTCTGATAACTCAATCTTTAAAAGTCTGATGAGGCTTCTCTAGAAAGCCTTGTACCTTAACTGGAGGATTTTCTCTGTCATGGAAGCAGTGTCTCCCAATGTAGCTGTCCAGCACAGTCTAGAGGCCAAGAATGTCATCTTGGTTGAAAGGACTGGTACTTGCTTGGGTCTCTTCCTACCCAAAATAGATAGAATTTAGAATATAGTCATTTAAACCAGGAAACTGGGCAGTTCAGCTGTCACAATCGTATTTATACACTGACTCTTAACTCACCATACCAACAGGAGGCTTAAAATTATGTCACTGAGTCCTATATCATAGAAACATCCTGGATTTGAAGTCCTAGAATGGAAAAAAAATGACAAAGAATATACAGCTGTTGCTTCCACCTTCAAAACATGCTAGTTAAGTTTGAGTGAAACCAAAGCAAAAAAGCATGCAACTAGTATAAAACAAGAAGTCAATGGAAATATAATGAAGCCAAAAGTTCAGGTTCTGCTTTGGATAAGGCATCCAGTTTCATCAATTTCAAGTGACCCAGAAAGCAATGAAAATGAAATGAATGTTGATGAAGGATTCATTGGGTTCCTTTTCCACCTTAATATGTCCCAGCACAATTTGAAGATTTGGAATATGCTCTTATATGTCTAAAGCTCCCACCAGACTACCATACATGGAGCAATACCAGGTCTGACTTTACTGGGTGGTTGGAACCAGAGTAGTGTCCCATTTGATGGACACCCGGTGTCACTTTCCAGCAACAGAAGGAAACTGTAGGCAGCTAATGTGCCCTCAGATTATAGAGCCTGCAAGTGACCAGCACAGGATGCTGCAAGGGGGATGGTGTTGAGGTCACTTGGGACACTAACCTCTGAAGCTTTCCTCAGATTCTCTCCCTCTTTCTCTCCTGCCTTTCTTTTCTCTGGTGCCTAGCTGGATACAAAAGAAGTCTTTATACTAGGGAAGCCAGTCTCACTGCACTCACCTACTCTTTTCCTTCCTGATGCATATTTTAAGGTCATGAAAAAGTCAAGGAAATGCCAAGACAAAAAAAAGGAATAAAAGCAAATGTGGCAAAATTATACAGTAAAGCCCATTGCCCAAAGACGAGATAAGAGAAGACATCCTGACCCTATGACTTTGCGGAAGTGGAAGGTTCTTGGTAATGGTGTTTTGGAGATATTGTTATGTCCATTGGTTTTATTGACTTTTCTCTTCACCTTTAGCCCTTGTAATATATATATATATACACACACACATATAATATTGTATGTATATGGAATATGTATTATATGTTATATATGTATTACATGTTATATATACATATGCCATATACATATACAATCTGAAATGACTCTGGAAGAAGAGTGGGGTGGAGGAATGATGGCTGAAAGGCTGGCAATGGAGAAAAATAACACTTCAATAAAATTTATTTTTAAATCACTCCTATCTTTGTAAGTAGTAGTGTCTCAGCATTTTCCCTGTGTGTGTCAGTATTCTAAAGAAGTATGGGTGTGGCAGTCTGGACCAGTTCTACTTACTAGAACGTGAGAGTGAGATTGGGAATCAAGGGAAGACTGTCCTGAAGCAGAGGTTGGATGTTAGAAGGTTTTATTAGCCCAATTGGGATATGTCAGTGCTACTGGCTGGCAGAAGGGAAGCCACAAACCCCAATGAGATTTCAGTGGTTCAAAAGGGGAAAGAGAGGGGGGCGGCTAGGTGGCGCAGTGAATAGAGCGCCAGCCCTGGAGTCAGAAGGACCTGAGTTCGGAGCCGGCCTCCGACACTTAACCCACACAAACAAAAACCTAGCCGTGTAACCTTGGGCAAGTTACTTAACCCCAATTGCCCTAAAGGGGTGGCTAGGTGGCGCAGTGAGTAAGAGCGCCAGCCTCGGAGTTGGGATGACCCGAGATCAGATCCGGCCTCAGAAAATGAGCACCCACGCATAAAACAATGACTAGCCATGTAACCTTGAGCAAGTTACTTAACCCCAATTGCTTTAAAAAAAAAGGGGGGGGGGGGGAAGAGAACACTATTCAGGGCCTCAGAGGCTTAAGAAGCCAGTGACCCAGGATTGGTCTCTTAACTGCTCTCTGAGTTTCCTCAACTCTAAAATGGGCATAATAGTAGCACTCACTTAAGAAGGTTGTTCTGAGGATCAGAGGAGATAATGCTGCAGAGGACTTAGCACAGAGGCAAACACTGGCACCAATTAAGTAGGTGCTTAGTAATCCCTACCTTTTCTTTCACTCCCTCCCTTCCTCCTTCTTTCCCCCCTTCCTTCCTTTATTCTTTCTATTCTTGAGATGCCAGCTGATAGGAATCCAGTTAGATTTCATTTTCAAGCTGTTGGCAGTTGCCATTTTAGGGAGTCAAGTGCTTGAAAGAAAGTCCAGCCCTTGAGTGCTGAATGAGCTTAAAGAAAGCCAAGCCTCCACTAAGGGAGGGGGAAGGAATTCTGTGCCCAATATACCAACAGCCTTTACGAGAAGCACAACTAGCTGCATATGTGTTACTGACTTTTCTTCTGCTGCCTAGACTTGTCCATAAATTATTCATGATAGTAACCCCAGTAGCAAACACAAATTCCAGGGGCACTTCACTAAAGACAGTCTTGCAATTTGACATCAACTCTTTACAAACTCCATCAACTCCAGCTAGGTGTTGCAGTGAATAGAGCACCACCCTAGAGTCAGGAAGAGCCTGAGTTCAAATCCAGTCTCAGACACTTGACACACTTACTAGCTGTGTGACCTTGGGCAAGTCACTTAACCCCAATTGCCTTGCCTTTCCCCCTCAAAAAAAAAAGAAAAGAAAACTCCTGGGCTATCAACCTCTTCCAACTGTCAATGCATACATGTCTTCTTCTTTTTGGTTTGTCCAGGAAAAAAAGCACATGAAACTGTTAAATGTTTTCTAAAAAATAAAAAAATCTAGGAAAAAATTCCTAATGGGTTCCCTTGATCTTATAGTCTAGTGACCATCTCAAGATGAATATGAAATTACTAGTGGGGTGTATTGTTGAGTAAGTGGGAGAACCTGGGCAAGAGACTTAAGCCACTGAGCCTCCCCAGCCTCTTTCTCCAACTGTAAAATGGATAGAATGATAGCACCTACCTGAAAAGGAAGCTGTCAGACAGAAGGGAGATCAGATGTTCAAGACTTGGAAGAAAACTGAAATTTGGACTTAAATATTGGCCTTTAGCCTAGCCCTGTGTCTGGAAGAAGCCTGGACTGCATGGCCAGGGCTGGGTATTGGGCTTTGTAATGATCTCAGCCATTATGAGCTATTGTGGATTTTTCTTGGAGATGGTCCTGGCCCTTTCAGAAGGCTCAGCCTCAAGCCCAGTCACATTCATGCTGGCTCTTGCCCCAGCTACCTAGACTTCCAGAGAATTCACTCACTTAAACTGAACCCTGTAGCTTCCCCTAGACTCTCAACTAGCTCCATTTGCAAACTTTAAAAGAATCATCTCCGAACAAAGAGAAATCACTTTCTTTCTGTTTGTATTTCTAGTAGTATGCCTCTTGGAGCCCTTGCTGCACTGCCTGGACCAGAAGACTTAGGGTGTCCAGGGACTGGGGTGAGTGAGGAGGATCTGAATCCCTCTATCTGGCAACTGGTAATTGTCTAGTGCAAAGATCAGAAGGGAAGCTGGAGCCTTCACCGTATTCCCCAGATGTACTGGGATGTTGTGCCAGACTTGCAGGAATCTATGGAACACATGGTGGGAAAGATCTCTAAATTCTAATAATCCCTCAATTGTCCAGCCCCTTGATACTTGGTAAATGTTTACATAAAGGGGTGGGGAGCCTGTAACCTTGAGGCCAAGGGGGGTCCTGTATGTCCTCAAGTACAGCTCTTTGACTGAACCCACACTTCCCTGAATAAATGCCCTTAATAAAACAATTTGTACACTGCACTTAGATTCAGTCAAAAGGCCCCACACAAGGACCTAGAAAGTCCCCAGTAAACCCAAGGCCAGAGGCTCCCACCCCTGATTTAGGAGATTACTGAAATAAATTGATCAAGATTAATTGTTTCTGAGACTCAATAGTTGAATTTCCTTCAAAAACTATCTCAGGGCAAAGACAAGTAGGAAAGGTAGCTAAGGAAGATAAGTAGGTGAGCTGACTGGGTGGAGGTGGTGGGGGAAGGCAGGGTATGATTCAGCAACAAGTCAAGGACCTGGAAGCTGGATCCAATCACAGTATTATGGTCATCTTGGAAAACTTATACAAAAATTTCACTATGACAATGTATTTCCTTAGATTACTCAGTTCCCATCAGTAACAGCCTCTCCAGCAGCAAACTTAGCTATCTTACAGTCAGTTCATCTTCTTACACTCAAAGTTCTGGTCAATTCAGTCTTCTGATGGATGAAAGGAAATGACTACTGATGTCATACTTTTTCTTGCAGTATAAAAAACATAAAAACTTCCTAATGTTAAAAAAAGGATCAAATGGACCCTCCACTGCATTCTCCACCTGGGAAATACCTCACCTTCCATTGACTCAGAAAACACTTGGACTGGGTTCATGAAAACATGGATAAGATTCTTTGGATCACACCTTTCTTTCAACTCTCAGAGATGCCAAAGTCTCTGAATGTTCCTCCAGGGACGATTCAGATTCTACCTAAAAGTGGTGGCTTGATTCCTCTCTGCTTTGCAACAGAAAAATACTATATGAAGGGACAAACTGCATTAGATAAACTGCATTAGATGTCTTCCATTGGCCCTGGCCATCATGGCAAAGTTGCATTAAAATCAAACCTCGTCCTTCTTTGCTTGTCTTTCCTAAGCTTTGCTCAAAATGATCAAGTCTTGGTACTGGCTTTTTTGTTTTGTTTTGTTTTACTGAGAAGTACCTTCACCAATGGATGTGTCTTAAGGAAAGGAAAGCTAAACTACTGGTCAGAGAGTCCACCTAATTAATTAATCTGGGGGATAGAATGTTGTGCTTCGAAACAGGAACAGCTGAGTTTCAATCCTACCTCAGAAACTGAGTAGTTGGGAGAACCTAGGGAAGTTATTTGATTTACTAAGCACCCTTCAGCCTCTTTCTGAAACCATCTAAAAAGGGGGTATAATAGTACCTACCTGAAAAGGAAGTTGTCAAAAGAAAGTGAAATCATATATTAAAAGTGACCTTGGCATAGCTTAAAATGCAATGTAAATATTAGCCTTTAGCATAGCCATGTCTGTTTCTACCAGAGAAGCCCAAGGAACATGAGCCATTGCTGGGTATTTGGCTTTGAAATCATCCTGTCCTTAAAGAATTCATTCTTGGGCATTATCTTTTGAGATGGCCATGGCCTTTGTCAGAAGGTACACCTTCAGGTCCACTCACATTCATGGTGGCTGTTGCCCTGGTTGCCTAGACTTCCACTTGATTCATTCCCTTAAACTAAATCCTTTAGCCTCCCATAGAATCTCAGCTACAATCATCTGCAACCCTCTCAAGGTCTATTCCTGGGCTTAGGGAAACCCATTTCTGTCCCTTTGTCCCTCTAGTACTTTGTTTCTTGATGCCTTGACTGTACTACCTGGACCAGAAGACTTGTGTCCTGCAGGGACTGGGAGGACTGAGGATGGTTTGACTCCCTCCATGTAGCAACTGGTACTCGTTTGGTCCCTAGATCAGAAGAAGTGAAGCTGGAGCCTTAGTTGCATTCCCCAGATTTATTGGGATGTTGCTGTCAGACCTGCAAGAATCTGTGCAACAACTGGTAAGAAAGGTCTCTCTAGGTGTGGCTAGGTGGCGCAGTGAGTAGAGCGCTGGCCCTGGAGTCAGAAGGACCTGAGTTCAGATCCAGCCGCAGACACTTAACACACACACACACAAAAAAACAAAAACAAAAACAAAAAAACCCTAGCAGTGTGACCTTGGGCAAGTTACTTAACCCCAATTGCCCTCCAAAAAGAAAAAAAAAAGAAAGGTCTCTCTAGTGCAACAAGACAGGGGCCCTCCATTCTCTAAGCACTTGACCCTTGGTAAGTATTCAGGAGACTCCTCAGATTAACTGATCAAGATTAATTGTTTCTAGGGAGTGAATTGTAGGACTGCCCTCAGCAAGTATCTCATAGCTAAAGTAACTAGAAGAGGTGATAAGGAGAGGGCTGGGTGGGAAGGGGAAGAAAGCAGAGAGGTCTAAATCCTGGGGTGGGACAAAGGATTTTTCCCTGAGCCAATCATTCTGAGGATGGGGATTCAGGGCTTCTTAATATGAATGGGAGAGGGCAGGAGATCCCTGGGAGAAATAAACATGTAAAAGGCCAGCACCAGCTCCTTCTTAGTGACTCCTGCTCAGGGCAGAGATTCCAACTGGAGCTGTCTCCCTGGCTTAGAAGACTAGGAAGGAAATCAAAGGTAAGTTTGAACCTGGGGACATGACCTTTTCTCTGAATTCTATGAAACTGGAGAGCTAGAGTGTTTGAGAGAGTGAGGAAGGCTAGACTTTTGAGGGCCCTTAAAGTCACTGGACTTGCTGGGTTTGACTCAGTGCTCTGCACATGGTCCTAGGTCCCTAATCACACACCCAAAATCCCTGTCTACCTAAATTTCATTTCCATCCTCTGTCCAGATAGGGCATTTCCCATCTCAAATCCTCATTCTCAAACAGCCTTTTGGTACCAAATATACAGAGTCTGACAGTTCTAGGCCACAAGGTAAGCAGCATGATACTAAAAGACCAGGCCCATTCTAGGGGAGCAGTGTCCATATCTGGATCCCCTGCTAATAATCTCAGGAGTGTCTGGGCTAGCTAGAATTTGGATTCATCCACAATCCACTGAAAACCCCTGAGCAAGGCTCCAGGAGAATTTGTTATGAAGCTTGGGAAAAGTTGTTTCTTGGTAGAAAGAAGCTTAAGGGGCAGCTAGGTGGGGCAGTATTCCAACACAAAGACCCTGAAGGGAGAAGGACCTGAGTTCATACCTTAGCCTCAGATACTTGACACTTAACTAGCTGTTCTGACCTTGGGCAAATCACTTAACCCCAATTACCTTGCTTCCCACCCTCCAAGAAAACTTTTTAATAACTTAAAATACAGAAAAATATTTAGGAGGCAAGAAGTTGGGAGAGGATACAGACTGGAGAGTATGGATGATAGAAGGCACAGTCTGATGGGCAATGAGGGAAGGGTTGACATCCCAGAAGCCTTTTCAGGGCTTTGTCTAGGCTGGGAGAAGGGTTACTGTTCAGGAGAGAGAGAATCAGGGAAAATATTTAATTTATTTTGGAGGAAGAAAACAGGCAGAGGGACCTTCATCCAAGAGCTTCAGAATCACATAGTTCAGAAGGAAGTAATGGCGTTGAGCTGAGGAAAAAAGGAGAGGGCATGCTCAGAAAGACTGGAGGGGAGTGATGGAAATATTTAGGCTACCTGGTATGGGGAGTGAGATTATAAACCAAGAGAGCTATGACAGGACTGGTAAATGCTTACAAAATTTAAAACATTTCAAAAGGAATATTTTTTTCCCTTGTACCATGCTATCTTCCATGGAATTTTCTTGAGAGTTGAGAACACATGTCCCTATTCTCTAATAGTAAACTATTTTCTGTATCCTTTTTAAGGCAGGTTACAAAGTGTTTTATCTAGACATTCTCAACCAAGGAAAGATGTCTGAAAACTCCAAAAGACAAACTGAAGTAAGAAGTGAAAAAGTTGTGGAAGTGGGAGAGAAGAATGGAGAATGGCAAAAAAAGGAGCCGAGACACCAGACTAGAGATAAGGAAGCTTCAACCTCAGGCTCCAGGGTGGCCAGAGGTGCCTCCATGTCATTTTCAAGTGACCCAGAGAACAGTGGAAGTGAAGAGAGTGCTGATGAGGAATTCATTGTGCTTCCTTTGACATCCCAGTTGGTCTCAAGACATTTTGATGACTTTGAAGATGCCCTTGTGTCTCCTGACCTCTCACCTACCTACCAGACTGGCAGTAGTGGTGTTAGGAATAGAGACAATTCTGATGACAACAATGAAAACCAAGACACCAACTGTGATTCTAGTGATGCCTACAGCAATGAATATGGTGATTAGGGGAGAGGGTCCTGGGATATGTTTGAGGAGGGCTCAAAATGTTCAATAGCTTCAGTAGTGAGTTGGAAGGTAAATCTATTTAGACAGGTTAAAAAAAAATGGTTGCTTTGGAAGTCAGAAGTATTGATAGAGATTTTCTTCATTTGTAAATATGGTGTTCCTGACATAATTTTCTTCCACTGTTGGGATCACCTGAATGTACTGTGTCCTCAATGATCCATGTTCCATTTCTTCTCTTTCACAGCTTTAATCCAAGAAGAAATAATGCTCACTGGTGGCTCCCACCTCCCCAACTTGCAAATTCAGTTGGAGCACAGCTACACCCATGCTATAGAGAAAAGAGGAATAGCTGTAGAAGTGAAAGAGGAAAGTGAAGAGGAGCACAATGGAAGTGAAGCAGAAAGGCAATGGGAAGATCAGGAAGTCCCACCTGCAGCCTCCAATCTGGATGGTGGTGATACTGTGTCTATTTCAAGTGACCCAGAGAGCAATGAAAGTGAAGGGAGTTCTGATGAGAAATCCTTTGTGTCTTCTTTGTCCCCCTCATCTGCTCCAGGACAACTGGAAGATGATGGCAGCATGCATGCCAGGCTCCCACCTGGTGACCAGACTAGGAGCAAAAGGGAGTCACAGTTTCCTAGGTGTGTGAAGCCAAAGCAGTGTGCCTCCTGCATTTTCCCTTATGGTCTCAGCCATTGCAGGTTATTCTGAGGGACTCCAGGTGCCACTTTCCAAAGCCAGCAGGAAACCCCAGTCAGCCAATGTACACTCAGACTTAAGAGCCTGCCAGTGAACAGCAGAGATGCTGGAAGGGCTTGGGGGGGCTTTCCCACTTTTTCTCCTTTTCTCTTTCCCCAGTGGCTAACTGGACACAAGGGAAGTCTTTAAACGAGGGAAGCCAGTCTCCCTGCTCTTGGGTACAACCTCCCCTCCTCAGGTACCTTTTAAGACTACTAAAAATTGAAGTTTAGAACTATGAGTGAATGTGGCAAAATTATGCAAAAAAAGACATCTCCAAATCAAAGACAAGAGTCCCTAATCTCACCACTTGGCAAGGATGGAAGGTTTTGTTTTTCTGTGGGGTGTTTTATGTGTTGATCATTTCTGCTGACTTTTCCCCTTTTACTCCATGAAGAGAAATTATTTGTAATCAGAGCTGGCTTTCTGGAGGACATGGAGGAGGAATAGTGGCAAATATTCTGTGGACAGAAAGAAGTCATTTCAATAAACACAGGTTTCTTTGTAAGTGGTCGTTGTGAAGTCTTTCCTCTGTAGGCTTCTGACAGCATTCTAAATAGGTTATGAGCATTGCAATCTCTGTCACTTCTACTTGCTCAAAAGTAAGACTGGGATTGGGAATCAAGGGAAGACTGTCCAGAAACACAGTGCAGTTTGGATGTGCCAGGGATACTGGCCAAGGAGGTGCAGCCACAAACTGCCCTGGGCTTCAGGTGTCTCACAGGGAGAAAGAGATCCATCTCCTGGGTCTCAAGTGCTTAATAGCTAGTGACCCATGGTTAGTCTCTTAACGGCTGTCTACCTCAGTTTCCTCAACTCTAAAATGGGATGATGGGACCACCTACCTCTGAAGGCTGTTTGAGAATAAATAAGACTGAAATAATAGGAATTATTCATGATACTATCCCAAGTAGCAGAAAAATTTCTAGGGCACTCCACTAAAAACTGTCCTGTAAGTTGACATCAGTCTTCCAAGAACTACTTCTGGTCTTGAATCTTTCAACCCAACTGCCAATAATTAGATATTTCCTTAGCCTATTCTCTAACTTCTCCAGAAAAAAATAAAGCATGTGAAACTTCCTCAATTGCTTTATACCAAACCAAGGGAGTTCAGTGGAAATTATTTCCCTAGATCTCACATTCTGGTGACCCCCTCAGGACAGAATATGAAAGCACCCAGTGCTGTTTGTTCTGGAGGAAGACTTGCAGCCTTGTTGGAGGATTACCTCCACTGGTGAACACAATCACCCTGTAGAATCTGACAAGAATCAAACCAATGTCACAAGTCTATTGCTTCAGTGTCCTGGCATCACTGAACAAAATCAATGCTTCTTTGGTCCTCCAACAGTCAGAGATCACCTCTCCTTTTCTCTGCCATCATTCCCTTTGGAAAAAAAAAAATCATTCCTTTTATTTTGACATCACCTTCCTTCCAGATCAATTTCTTCTCTCTACACAATTAGATATAAAATGGGTGAGGGTAAAAACAGATTATTGGAACATTGAAGAAATTCACTGTCACATCCATTGATGAGGGAAGAGGCCATGATCATAGAAAAAATGAGAGCTTCTCTGGAGGTAAAATCTAGATACAAATTTCCTAATGGGTTCCTTTGATCTTAGAGTCTAGTGACCCTCTCAAGGTGGAATATGAAATTACTAGTGGGGTTTGTCCTTGAGTAAGGCACACAACCTCACTGAAGGATTACCATTCAACATCCAGGAAAGTAAGTGGTGATCTCAATCATCCTGTAGTATTTGGCCAAGAGTCAAAGGCAAGGTCATTTGTCTATTGCTTCAGTTTCCTTCTATATTTCCTGCTAACAAATGCAGATTTTTCTCCTCTAACATTCAGAAAGCACCTCTCCTTTTCTGTCATCCTTCCCCTGGGGGGAAAAATATTACTTCTTTGATCTTGACATCACCTTCTTTCCAAATCAGTATCTTCACTCCACAATTAGGTATCTACTGAGTGATTGTTACCTATAATTTCACTAAGTCCATCAGGCAGTTGGGAATTGTCTAGTGGAAAGATCAAAAAAGGTGTTCAGACCTTAGCTGCATCCTCTAGATGTATCTGAATGCTGCTGTCAGGCCTGCAAGAATCTCAGTGTGAATGCTCTCTTCACTCCAAGAATACTGGAGCTCTCCATTCTCTAAGCCCTGGACACTTGGCAAATGTTGAGGAGACTCCTGAGATTAATGGATCAAGATTAATTTTTCTTGTGCAGGAGAAACAAATTCAAAAATAACCTTGCTGATCACTGGCTTCTTCTAAATGATGGGAATGGCTCACATTTCTATACCATCTGTTAAGAGGAGAGAGAGGGAAGATCAAAGAATCCTGGTAACTGAAGAGTTCTGCTCTAAATTGTGCTTCACTAGGGAAGGAGGGCCTTCTGTCTTTCGTGCTGGGATGGACCTTGATGGGTTTCAGAAGTACAGAATGAAAACCCTTTGGCCTGAAAACAGTCCCCAGTGTATTTGCTAATTTTTAAAGTGAAATTTCTGATTAGATCAGCAGGAATACAAGAACCAGGTTGGATTTTTTTTCCTTTAAACTTCAGGAGAATCACATTTTCTTTGTCAATGAAAAGGAAGCAGTATTGTGTAGTGGGAACATGTGACCCTGGAGCCAGAATGACTGGATTTGTATCCCTACTCTCATGTTTATTAGCTTTGTGACCCTAAGTCATGTCATCTTGAACCTTGGATGCTACTCGTGTATAATGGGAATATAAGATTTGCCCTGCATACCTCTTAGGGTTGTTTTAAGGAAAGTACTTTGTAAAGCACACATAAAACTGTGAATTATTATAGGTTGTTAAATAATTTTTGTGAAGGAAAAAAAATCAGGTTTGTGTATATAAATTGTTTAGAACTGGCTATCAAAAATTTTGTTAATCAACATGATGTTATCCAAATCTTATTCAGTTAGTTTTGGGTGTATTCAAGGGTGCTGTGGCTCTCTTATGTAATTGTGTATTAAAATCAAAAAGAGACAGGGGCGGCTAGGTGGCGCAGTGAGTAAGAGCTCTGGCCTCGGAGTTGGGATGACCCGAGATCAAATCTGGCATCAGAAAAATGAGCACCCACATATAATGACTAGCCGTGTAACCTTGAGCAAGTTACTTAACCCCAATTGCTTGGAAAAAGAAAATCAAAAAGAGAAATCCATCTAGAGAACCCAACTTGGATTGCTCATATGTCCTTAGCATTCAAGCCAGAATCATTAAAAGTGAGGAGTCTACAAAGCCAGAATCTTTTCTTTAATTTTTCTTCTTGTTTTTTTGTTTTTTCTTCAATTTTCATCCTTAAATGTACTGGGGCAGCCAGGTGGCACAGTGGATAGAGGCCTGGGACTGAAATTAAAAGACATTTTCCTGAGTTCAAAACTGGCCTCAGATATTTATTAGCCACATGGCCTTGGGTAAGTCCTTTAGTTCTGCTTGGCTCAATTTCCCCATCTGTAAAATGAGTTTAGGGGTGGATAGCAAATCCCACCTGTATCTCTGCCAAGAAAACTCAAGAGTCAGAAACAACTGGAAATGACTGAAAAACAAATTTCTTTCTTAATTTCTTTCTTTCTTTTCTTTCTTGCATTTTAACAAATGCTTTATTATTCTGGTTTACATCATTCATTTCCGCCAGATTTTGAGTTACAATTTTCTCCCCATTTTTCTCCTACCCTCCATCCCAGAATGGCAGTCCCACAAGATATCCCCTCATCCAATCTGCTCTCTCCCATATCTTCTCCCATACCTCCTTCAACTTTTCCATTAGAGTAAGGTGAATCTCTGTGCCCCAATGCCTGCACATCTTATCTCCCAATTACATGCAAAATAGTATTAATAATAGTATTTATATATATATTTGAAACAATTTAATTTAATTTAATATCCATTTGAAACATTTAATTTTAAGACCTCGAATTTCAGATCCATTCCCCTCCTCCCTTGTCACCCAGTCCCTCTGGGAAAATAAGTAATTCAGTATGTGTTGTACATGTATGGCTACGCAAAACATTACCATAGTAGATATATTGTAAAAGGCTGTTTATAATTCCCTCCCACCCATCCCATGCCCCACCTGGTCCATTCCCTTCTTTGATCCTGTCCCTCTTCAATAGTGGGTACTTCCAACCTCCCCTTCCCCCCAGAGTTACCCCAGGGTAAACTATCTTATGTAGAAGAAGCAAGGGGAAGTGGCTGCAGGGGAGGAAGAACAAGAAGGCAAAAGGGCAAAACCATATTCTCATTGAATTTGGCTCAGGGAGAGAATCACATACATACTAAATGGGATATCTCACCCTGCAGTAGAGTAGGGGGAAGGGGGATGAGAGAGGGGATGATCCAGGGGAAAAACAAATATCTTAAGTATGACTCTTTACTTGGATCTCTTATCAAACCATCTTTGAACTAGCTTTACCTTACACTGCTTCTCTATGTTTTCTGAGGTGATATTATTGACAAAACCAATCAGTTGTCTGTGTAAGATTTTTAAAACTAGTTTATATGTTAAACCAGTATTTCTCTTTATTGTTAAACCAAAGAAACCAAAAAGTATCTCTTTACTTCTTACCAAGTTTATTTGCTTTTCTTTTTGTGATAATTATATTTTATCATGTTGTTTATTATATTGTTGATTGCATCTATATTCTTCTTTCTGTTAAAATCCTATTTTTGATACTAGATAATTTATTTAATTGACAAAAGATTCCTTGTTTCTGAGGAGTATATATTTGGATGAGCTCAGAAGTGTCTTAGGGCTAAATGTAACTTGATGGTGCTTAGGACATAAGTGGGAAAGGCATAGGGCAGAAGGGAAGAGAACAGTGAGGTGTGAATCCAGAAGGAGTGGAGGGAACAGAAGGATTTTTCTCCCTTGGCTCTCCTTCTGAAATGGGAGTTTACACCTCCTCAGTGTAAAGTGGATATTTCAAAAGATCCTTGGGAGAAAGCATATACCAGCTCATTTTCAGTGGTTCCAGCTCAGAGTAGAGATTGAAACTGTAGTTCAGCTCCACCTGAAAGATTACAGAAAGACCATCAAAGGTAAATTTGCTTCTGGGGAGACACCCTTTTCTTTGACTCAGTGCTTGGAACATGGTCCTAAGTCCTTGATCCCAATCAAATTCCTTGCCTGCCCAAACTTCAGTTCCATCCTCTGTCCAAATAAGGCTTTTCTTGGCTGCAATATCCACACTCCCTCACAAAACCTAGAGTCAGGCAGTTAGTGGACCAAGATGTGAGCAGGATGATTGCAGGATAGCAGGCCCATTCCAGGGGAGCAGTATCTCTCTCTCTACATCCCCTGCTAAAGAGGTGAGGAGTATCTGGGCTAGCTAGAAAATGTATTCAGGAAGAATGCATAGGGGAGCTTCTGAGCAAGACTCTAGGAGAATCTATGAAGGATGGGGGAAGTGATGGGACTCTTTGTAGAAAGAAGCTCAGGAGGCAGTAGGTTGGGAAAGGCTTGGATTGGAGAGAGTGGGGATGATAAAAGTCATAATCTGCTGGGCATGGAGGGAAGTGTTGGGATCCAGGATGCCTGTAGAGGGTTTTGTCTTGGCAGGGAAAAGGGTTACTCTTCAGGAGAGTGAGATGGGAGAGGATATCTAATTGATGTGAGAGAAAGAAAATAGGCAGAAGGACCTTCATCCAAGGGCTTCAGTGTCATCCAGTTGAGAAGGAGGTAGTGGCTTTGAGCTGAGGAAATAGTGGAGAGGACATGCTAAGAAAGGCTGCAGGGGAAGAATGGAAATATTTACACTCACTGCTCTGGGGAGTGAGATTAGGAATCAAATGGAGAGTTGTGACAGGACTGGTAAATACTTACAAAAAAGAAAACAATTGGACTCATTTCTAAAATATACAGAGAATTGAGACAAATCTATAAGAATACAAGTCATTCCCCAATCGATAAATGGTCAAAGGATATGAACAGGCAGTTTTCAGAGAAAAAAATTAAAGATATCTATAAGCATATGAAAAAATGCTCTAAATCACTATTGATTAGAGAAATGCAAATCAAAACAACTCTGAGGTACCATATCTCACCAGTCAGATTGGCTAAGATGACAAAACAGGAAAATGACAAATGCTGGAGAGGATAGGGGCAAATTGGAACACTGATGCATTGCTGTCGGAGTTGTAAACTTATCCAACCATTCTGGAGAGTAATCTGGAATTATGCCCAAAGAGCTATAAATAATTTCATACCCTTTGACCCAGCAATACCACTTCTAGGGTTATATCCCAAAGAGATCATAGAAGTGGGAGGAAGACCCATATGTACAAAAATATTTATAGCAGCTCTTTTCGTGGTTGCAAAGAATTGGAAATTAAGGGGGTGCCCATCAATTGGGGAATGGCTAAACAAGTTGTGGTATATGCATGTAATGAAATACTATTGTGCTATAAGAATCGAGGAGCAGAAGGACTTCATATTTACCTGGAGAGGCTTATACAAACTGATGCTGAGTGAGACGAGTAGAACTGAGAGAAATTTTTATACAATCACAGACACAACATATGTGTTATAACCAGCTATGACAGACTGGACTCTTCTCAGCAATGCAGTGATATAAGTCAATCTCGAAAGACTCATGAAGGAGAGAGATGCCACATCCAGAGAAATAACTAGAAAGAACTGTGCTTGAATCCTGATGGAAGCAAACTAATTGATCTTGTTCTTTTCATTGTTTGGTTTTATTTCTTCTTTACCATTTTTCGAAGCCACCTAGTACAATATGCCTTTGTAACTTGACTAATGTCTAACATGAAAGTATTTGCAGTTCCTATACTGGGCTATGTGCTTTCGTGGGGGGTGGGGGGAGGGAGGGAAAGGAAATTTGAAACTCAAGGAACTATGGAATTGAATCTTGTAAACTAAAAATAAACAAATAAAAAAAAAGAATCATAGAAATGTTTAAGAAAAAAAGAAAAAGAAAACAATTTAATATTGATAATATTTCTATCTTTTTCCCCATGACATTTTCTATGTCACTGTTCACAGGTGCTACCATGCCAGTTTCAAGTCATCCAGACAAGAGTGCAAGTGAACTGAATTCTGAGGAAGACTTCCTTTTGCTTCCTTGGCAGACTCTGCCACCCCAGTTTATCCATGGATATTTGAGAGACTTGGAAGATGCCCTCTGGTATCCTGACCTCACACTTGCCTACCAGCCTGATGAGAGTAAAGAAACCAGCAGTAATGACAGTGATGGTGGCAATTCTGATGATGGCAGGTATGATCTCAGTGACAATCACAGTCAGGATGATCATGCCCATTATGCCTGCAGGAAAGGCTATGGTGAGTATTGAGGAGGGGATGCTGGGAGAAGCTTGAGGAGAGCTCAAGATGGGGGGCTGTATTTAGTTGGAGACTGAATCTGTTAAGGAGGGTGAAAAGGACTGGTTAATTTGGAGGTAATTCAGAAGTAATGATACTGAAATTTTCTTCATTTGTAAATATAATTTTCCCACATAATGTTGTTCCACTATTGAGACTGCTTGGGTGTACTGTCTCCTCAATGAACCATGTTCCATTTCTTCTCTTTCACAGTCAAAGTCCAAGAACAAAGAATGCACACTGGTGGCTCCCACCTTCTGAACATACAAATTAAGTTGGATCACAGCTACACAAGTGCTATAGGGAGAAGTAGAAAAGCTGTAGAAGTAGAAGAGGAAGAAGAAGAGGAAGATGAGCCCAAGAAGAGTGAAGCAAGAAGTCAATGGGAGATGACAAAGTCCCACCTCCAGGCTCCACTTTGGATGATGGTGACACTGTGTTTGCTTGAAGTGACCCAGAGAGCAATGAAAGTGAAGGGAGTTCTGATGAAGAATTCCTTGCCGCTTCTTTGTCCCCCTCATTTGTCCCAGGACAATTGGAAAACTTGGGAGATAACTCTATGTATCCCAGATTCACATCTGGCTAACAGATTCTCAGCAATAGGCAGTCACACCTTGCTGTATGGGGGGGGCGTCAGAGCAGGGTCCCAGCTACATTTCCCCTTCTGATCTTTGCCTTTGTAAGTTATGCTGAGGGAATTCAAGTGCCATGTTCTAAAGCCAGCAGGAAACCCCAGGCAGCCAATGCACACTCAGACTCGAGTCTGCCATTGACAAGCAGAAATGCTGTAAAGGAGCTGATGGTGAGACCACTTGGGGCACTTACCCCTGGGGTTTTCCTCAGATTCTCTCCAACTTTCTCTCCTCCTCTTCTCTTTCCCAAGTGACTAGCTAGACACAAGGGAAGTTTTTACACTAGGGAAGTCAGTCTCCCTGCATCTACCTACCCTCTCCCCTCTTCAGGTACCTTTAAAGACTGCCAAAAATTCAAGTTAAGAACCACCTCAAAACAATAATAGTGAACGTGGCAAAAATATACAGAAAAACAGATCCTCAAAGGAGAGCAGGGAATAGTCCTCTCTCCCACCATTTTGCAGAGATAGGAGGATTTGGGTTTTGTATGAGGTGTGTGTGTGTGTGTGTGTGTGTGTGTGTGTCTGTCTGTCTGTCTGTCTGTCTGTCTGTGTCTGTTGATCATTTGTGCTCACTTTTCTCTTCCCCTTTCAAAATAATTTGTTATCTGGATGACTTTCTGGGAGAGGATGGGGAAGGAATGCAGGGTAATATTCTGGTGAAGGAGAGAAATACTAAAATAATTCAATAAAATTTATTTTTAAAAACACTTCTTTCTTTGTGAGTGCTAATTGTTAAGTGTTTCCTCTGTAGGCTTCTGACATAGGTTATGAGCACTGCAATCTCTGCCAGTTCTACTTACTCAAATGTGAGACTGGGATTGGCAATCAAGGGAAGATTATCCTGAAGCAGAGGTTAGAAGGTGTTCAGTTCCCTTACTCAAATATGGATTTGGCAGGGCTACTGGCCAAGGAAGTGCAGTCACAAACTGCCCTGGGGGTCAGGTGTCTCACAGGGAGAAAGAGATCACTTTCCTGTGTCTCAGGTGCTTAATACCTAGGTGACCCATGGTTAGTCTCTTAACTGCTGCTGTCTACCTCAGTTTCCTCAAATCTAAAATGGGATGATGGGAGCACCTACCTCTGAAGGCTGTTCTGAGAATAAATAATGCTGAAGGGGACTTGGCCAGGGACTGTGCTAAGTAATTCCTACCTCACTTTCTTCTTTCCTTCCTTCTTTTCTTCCTTTACTCCTGTCTCTCCTCTCTTCCATCCCTATCTTCCTTCCTTTCTTCTCTCTCCTCTGGAGATGACAGTGGATAAGAATCTAGCTTAATTTCCTTTTTTCAAACTCTGAGCAGTAACCATTTGGGGAAAAGAATGTTTGAAAGTAAGCCCATCCCTTGAGTGCTGAATGACGTTAAGGAAAGCCAGGCCTCCAATAATGGAGAGGAGAAGGAAATCTGTCAGCCTGTACACTGACAGCCTTTCCCACAGGCACCACTATATGTCATTATATCTCATGGCCTTTGCTTTGTCCACCTGGACTTTTCCATAAATCATTCAAGATACTAACAGCAGCAGCAAGCAGAAATTCCTGGTGCACTTCATTTAAAGGCTTTATTGGAAACTTCAGGGATGCAGCCAAAACAGTGCTTAGGGGAAGTTTTGTTTCTCTAAATGCTTACATGAATAAAATAGAGAAAGAGGAGGTCAATGAATTGGGCATGCAACTGAAAAAGCTAGGAAAAGAAAAAAATTAAGTATCTTCAATTAAATTCTGAAAACTGAGTTGGTTTTATGAAAAAAAAAAGTAAAAAATGTATGCAGTTTAACTTGATTTTAAATTTTAAATTAAAAAAAAATTTTTTTGGAGGGGCAATTGGGGTTAAAGTGACTTGCCAAAGGTCACAAGGCTAGTTTTGTGTGTGTGTGTGTTATGTCAGAGGCCTGATTTGAACACAGGTCCTCTTAACTGCAGGGCCAGTAATCTATTCACTGTACCACCTAACTGCCCCCAGGGTAAATTTGATTTAAAAAAAGAAAGAAGAAAACCAATTTAAAAGTATCAAAAATGAAAGGGTGAATTCACCACCAATGAAGGGGAAACCAAAACAATAATTAGGGGCTGTTTTGCTAAGCTGTGTCAATAAATCTGACAATCTAAATGAAATGTATAAATATTTACAAAAATACAAACTGCACAGATTAATAACAGTGGAGGAAATAAAATACTTAACTCACTTTAGAAAAAAAAAAAGAAATTGAAGAAGCCATTAGGGAATTCCCTAAGAAAAAATCTCCAGACGCAGATGAATTTGCAAGCAAATTCTACCAAACATTTTAAGAACAATCAATTCCCACATCTTATACACTACTTTTTAAAAACAGGAAAAAAGGAGTCCTACCAAATACATTTTATGACACAAATATAGTTCTGATACCTAAACCAGAAAGAGCCAAAGCAGAGAAAGAAAATTATAGACCAATTTTCCTAATGAATATTAATACAAAAAAGAACTTGTAATATAATATTAGGAAATAGATAACAACAATATACTGCTACAACAATGTACGATAATCCACTCTGATTACGTGGGATTTTTACCAGGAATGCAGGGCTGGTTCAATATCAGCAAAACCATCCTCCAAAGTCTACCTCAACTAGTTCCTCATACCTGGTACTTTGATTACTCTCTGCTCTGCAGGGACTAGGTAATGAGACAAAACCAAGCAAATGTCTTCCAGGTGCCAGGGCTGGAGCCAAAGAAAAGCTCTTCCTCACCTGTTTGTCTTTCTTGGGCATTACTGAAGGATATCAGCTCTTTGCACTATGGTTTTCTGAGAAGGGAGCATCATAATGGATCTGGGGTCTTGAAGAATTGGATGCTAAGGTACTGGTCTGAGAGTCCACCTGATCAAAGATGCTTAGGGAAAGGGCTGCTCTTGGCATCAGGAACACTTGAGGCCCAATCCTGCCTCAGAAACTTAGTATGTGGGAAAACCTGGCTAAGAGACTTAAGCCACTGAGCCTCCTCCAGCCTCTTTCTCCAACTGTAAAATGGATAGAATGATAGCACCTACCTGAAAAGGAAGCTGTCAGACAAAAGGGAGATCAGATGTTCAAAGACTTGGAGCAAAACTGAAATTTGGACTTAAACTTTAAATACTGGATTTTAGCCTAGCCCTATGTCTAGAAGAAGTCTGGACTGCATGGCCAGGGCTGGGTGTTGAGCTTTGTAATGATCTCAGCCATTATGAGCTATTGTGGATTTTCCTTGGAGATGGTCATGGCCCTTTCAGAAGGTCCAGAATCAAGGCCAGTCACATTCATGCTGGCTCTTGCCCCAGCTGCCTGGAATTCCAGGGAATTCACTCCCTTAAACTGAATTTGGAAGCCTTCCTAGACTCTCAGCTAGGTCCATTTGCAAACCTAAAAAGGATCATCTCTGAACACAGAGAAGCCCCTTTCTTTCTGTTTGTCTTTCTAGTAGCATGCCTCTTGGAGCCCTGACTGCACTGCCTGGACCAGGAGACTTATGGGCTCCATTGACTGGGATGAGTGAGGAGGGTTTGACTCCCTCTATCTAGCATCTGATAATTGTCTAGTCCAAAGATCAGAAGGGTAACTGGAACCTTCACTGTACTGACCAGATGAACTGGAATGTTATGCCAGACCAGGAGGAATTTATGGAATACATGGTGGGAAAGCTCTATTTACTGCAAAAACACAGGAATCCTCCATTCTCCAGGCACTTGATACTTGGTAACTGTTTAGGTTCAGGGGTGGGGAACCTATGCCCTCAGGGCCACAAGGGGAAATGTATGTGCTCCAGTGGGGCTCTTTGAATTTAAACTTCCCTGGGCAAATCCCCTTAATAAAACAATATGTACCCTGAAACTTAGATTCAATCAAAAGGCCCCACCCAAGGACCTAGAAAGACAGCAGTAATCCCAGGGCCAGAGGCTCCCCACCCCTGATTTAGGAGATTACTGAGATAAATTGATCAAAATTAATTGTTTCTGAGACTGAATAGTTGAATTTCCTTCAAAAACTATCTCAGGACAAAGACAAGTAAGAAAGGTAGCTATGGAAGGTAAGTAGGTGAGCTGACTGGGTGGAGTGTGGAGGGAAAGGTAGGGTGCTATTCAGCAACAAGTCAAGAACCTGGAGGCTGGATCCGATCCCAGCATTAAGGACATTTTGGAAAACTTATACGAACATTTCAGTCTGAACATTTCAGTCTGACGATGTATTTCTTTAGATTATTCAATCCCCATCAGTAACAGCTTCTTAAGCAGCAAACATAGCTATCTTACTGTCAGTTCATCTTCTCACACTAAAAGTTCTGGTCAATTTAGTTTTCTGATGGATGAAAGGAAATGACTACTGATGTCATACTTTTTCTTGCAGTATAAAAAAACATAAAAAATTCCAAATGTTAAAAAAAGTATCAAATGGACCCTCCACTTCATTCTCCACCTGGGAAATACCTCAACTTCCACTGACACAGAAAACACTTGGACTTGGTTCATGAAAACATGAACTAGATTCTTTGGATCACACCTTTCTTTCAACTCTCAGAGATGCCAAAGGCTCTGAATGTTCCTCCAGGGACTATTTCAGAGGCCTCCTAAAATTGGTGGCTTGATTCCTCTCTGCTTTGCAACACAGACAGACTATATGAGGAGACAAACTGCATTAGATGTCTTCCATTGGCCCTGGCCATCATGGCAAAGTTGCAGCAAAATCTAAGCTCTTCCTTCTTTGCTTGTCTTTCCTAAGCTTTGCTCAAAATGATCAGGTCTTGGTACTGGCTTTTGTTTTGTTTTTCTGAGAAGTGCCTTCACCAAAGGATCTGTTTCAAGGAATGGAAAGCTAAACTACTGGTTAGAGGGTCCATCTAATTAATAACTCTGGGGGATAGAATGCTGTCCTTGGCATCAGGAACAGCTGGGTTTCCAACCTACCTTAGAAACTGAGTAATTGGGAGAAGCTAGGTAAATTATTTGATTTACTAAGCACCCTTTAGTCTCTTTCCCCAGATAAAAAAGGGGTATAATAGTACCTACCTGAAAATGTAGTTATCAAATAAAAGTGAAATCATATGTTAAAAGTGACCTTGGCATAGCTCAAAATGCCATTTAAATATTGGCCATTAACATAGTCATGTCTGTTTCTAGCAGAGAAGCCTGAGGAACATGAGCCATTGCTGGGTATTTGGCTTTGAAATCATCCTGTCCTTAAAGTATTCATTCTAGGGTGTTCTCTTTTGAGATGGTCATGGCTTTTGTCAGAAGGCACACCTTCAGGTCCAGTCACATTCATGCTGGCTGTTGTCCTGGTTGCTTAGACTTTGACTTGATTCATTCCCTTAAACTAAATCCTGTAGCCTCTCATAGAATCTTAACTAATTCCATCTGCACCCCTGTCAAGGCCTTGGAGAAACCCCTTTCTCTTTGTCCCTTTAGTACTTTCTTTCTTGGTGCCATGGCTGCACTACAAGGACAAGAAGACTTATATGGGCTCCAGAGACTGGAGTGATTGAGGATGGTTTAACTCCCTCCATGTAGCAACTGATACTTCTTTGGTCCAAAGATGAGAAGAAGTGAAGATGGAGCCTTAGTTGCATTCCTCAGATGTATTGGGAGGTTGCTGTCAGACCTGCAGGAATCTATGCAAGGCTTGGCAAGAAAGCTCTATCTAGTGCAATGAGACAGGAGCCCATCATTCTCTAAGCACTTTACCCTTGGTAAGTATTCAGGAGACTCCTCAGATTAACTGATCAAGATTAATTGTTTCTGGGGAATGAATTGTTGGACTGCCCTCAGCAAGTATCTCAGAAGTAAAGTAACTAGAAGAGGTGCTAAGGAGAGGGCTGGGTGGGGAGGGGAAGAAAGCAGAGGTGTAAATCTCAGGGTGGGAGAGGAGGGAGAAAGGATTTTTCCCAGAGCCAATCATTCTGAGGATTGGGATTCAGGGCTTCTTAATGTGAATGGGAGAGGGCAGGAGATCCCTGGGAGAAAAATACATATAAAAGGCCAGCCCCAGCTCCTTCTCAGTGACTCCTTCTCAGAGCAGAGATTCCAACTGGAGCTGCCTCCCTGGCTGAGAAGGCTCTAGGAAAGACATCAAAGGTAAGCTTGATCCTGGGAAGATTCTTTTTTCTTTGAATTCTATGAAACTGGAGAGCTAGCCTTTTGAGGAGCCTTGGAGTCAATGGATTTGCTGGGTCTGACTGGGTGATTGGCACATGGTCCTAGGTCCCTGATCACACACTCAAAATCCCTCTCCCTAAACTTCACTTCCATCCTCTGTCCAAATAGGGAATTTCCTGTCTGCAATATCCTCATTGTCTCACAGCCTTTTGATACCAAATATACAGAGCCTGGCAGTTTTAGGGCACAAGGTAAGCAGCATGATACCAAGAGACCAAGAGAACAGGCCTGTTCCAGGAGAGCAGTGTCCATATCTGGATCCCCTGCTAATAAGCTGAGGAGTGTCTGGGCTAGCTAGAATTTGGATTAATCCAGGATCCATGGGGGAGCTCCTGAGCAAGGCTCCAGGAGAATTTATAAAGAATGGAGAAAGTGGTAGACAAAGCTTAAGGGGCACCTAGGTGGAACAGAGAATACAGCACAGACCTTTAAGGTAGAAAAACCTGAGTTCAAACATTAGCCTTAGAAACTTGACACTTAACTAGCTGTGTGACTTTGGGCAAGTGACTTAACTCCAGTTGCCTTGCCTCCTCTACAAAAAAAAAAAATCACTTAAAAAGAGAAAGATGTTTAAGAAGCAGTAGGTTGGGAGAAGATACAGAGTGGAGAGAGGGGATGACAGAGAGCACAGTCTGCTGGGCAAAGAGGCAAGGTTTGGGATCCAAGACACCTGTTCAGAGCTTTGTCTAGGCAGGGAGAAGGTTACTCTTCAGCAGAGAGAGAATCTGGGGAAGACATCTACTCCATTTCAGAGTAAGAAGACAGGCAAGTGGACCTTCAAGGGCTTCAGTGTCATCCTGTTCAGAAGCAAGTAATGGCCTTGAGCTGAGGAAATAGAGAGAGGGCCTGCTAAGAAAGGCTGGAGGGGAGAGATGGAAATACTTAGGCTAGCTGGTATGGGTAATGAGATTATGAATAAGAGAACTGTGACAGCACTGGTAAATGCTTACAAAATTTAAGATTACAAAAAAATTTTTCCCTTGTACCAAGATATTTCCCATGTAATTTTCTTCACAAGTGAGAACACATGACCCCTATTCTCTAATAGAAACCTATTTTCTTCATCCTCTTTCAGACTTCTAGGAAAGGCCAGGTTACAGTGTTTACCTCCACCTTTTCAACCAAGGTGAGATGTTTGAGACCTCCAAAAGAGAAACTGAAGAAAGAAGTGAAAAGGTTGTGGAAGTGGGAGAGGCTGAAGGAGAATTTCAGAAAGAGAAGGAATCAAGAGACCAGCCTAGAGATAAAGAAGCCTCAACCTCAGGCTCGATGGTGGCCAGAGGTGCCACCATGTCATTTTCAAGTGCCCCAGAGAACAGTGGAGGTGAAAAGAGTGCTGATGAATTCATTCTGCTTCCTTTGCCACCCCAGTTTGTGCCAAGACATTTTGATGACTTGGAAGATGCCCTTGTGTCTCCTGACCTCTCACCTACCTACCAGACTGGCAGCAATAGTCTTATGAATAGAACCAACTCTTACAGCAATGAAAACCAAGACACCAACTGTGATTCCAGTGACTACCTTTGTGGTGATGATCATGCCAGTGATGCCCACAGCAATGACCATGGTAAATATGGAAGGTGCTAGAATAGGCTTGAGGAGGGCTCAATCTTCAATAGCTTGGGTATTGAGTGGGAGGGGAAATGTATTAGGGAAGGTAAGAAATAAAGCTGATTAAGTTAGAAGTACATCAGAAGTATTGATATTGACCTTTTCTTCATTTGAAATTCTTCATGTGTGGTTTTCCCCACATGATTTTGTTTCACTGTTAGGATCACCTGAATGTACTGTGTCCTCAATGATCCATGTTGCATTTCTTCTCTTTCACAGCTTTAATCCAAGAAGAAATAATGCTCACTGGTGGCTCCCACCTCCCCAACTTGCAAATTCAGTTGGAGCACAGCTACACCCATGCTATAGAGAAAAGAGGAATAGCTGTAGAAGTGAAAGAGGAAAGTGAAGAAGAGCACAATGGAAGTGAAGCAGAAAGGCAATGGGAAGATCAGGAAGTCCCACCTGCAGCCTCCAATTTGGATGGTGGTGATACTATATCTATTTCAAATGACCCAGAGAGCAATGAAAGTGAAGGGAGTTCTGATGAGGAATCCTTTGTGTCTTCTTTGTCCCCCTCATCTGCTCCAGGACAACTGGAAGATGATGACAGCATGCATGCCAGGCTCCCACCTGGTGACCAGACTAGGAGCAAAAGGGAGTCACAGCTTCCTAGGTGTGTGAAGCCAAAGCAGTGTGCCTCCTGCATTTTCCCTTATGGTCTCAGCCATTGCAGGTTATTCTGAGGGACTCCAGGTGCCACTTTCCAAAGCCAGCAGGAAACCCCAGTCAGCCAATATACACTCAGACTTAAGAGCCTGCCAGTGAACATCAGAGATGCTGGAAGGACTTGGGGGAGATTTCCTCAGATTCTCTTCTCCCTTTCCCTCCTTTTCTCTTTCCCCAGTGGCTAACTGGTAACAAGGGAAGTCTTAACACTAGGAAAGCCAAACTTTCTGCTCCTGCCTACCCCCTCCCCTCCTCAGGTACCTTTCAAGACTACTAAAAATTGAAGTTTAGAACCATCTCAAAACAATAAGAGTGAATTAGCAAAATTATGCAAAAAAAGACATCTCCAAATCAAAGACAAGAGAAGAGTCCCTAATCTTACCACTTGGCAAGGATGGAAGGTTTTGTTTTTCTGTGGGGTGTTTTATGTGTTGATCATTTCTGCTGACTTTTCCCCTTTTACTCCATGAAGAGAAATTGTTTGTAATCAGAGTTGGCTTTCTGGGGGAGCATGGAGGATGAATGGGGGCAAATATTCTGTGGACAGAAAGAAGTCATTTCAATAAACACAGGTTTCTTTGTAAGTGGTCATTGTGAAGTCTTTCCTCCATAGGTTTCTGACAGTGTTCTGAATAGGTTATGAGCATTGCAATCTCTGTCACTTCTACTTCCTCAAATGTAAGACTGGGATTGGGAATCAATGGCAGACTGTCCAGAAACACAGTGCAGTTTGGATGTGCCAGGGATACTGGCCAAGGAGGTGCAGTCACAAACTGCCCTGGGCTTCAGGGATTCAGGTATCTCAGAGGGAGAAAAAGATCACTTTCCTGGGTCTCAGGTGCTTATTAGCTAGTAACCCATGGTTAGTCTCTTAACTGCTGTCTACCTCAGTTTCCTCAACTCTAAAATGGGAGCACCTACCTCTGAAGGCTGTTTGAGAATAAATAACACTGAAATAGGAATTATTCATGATACTATCCCAAGTAGCAGAAAAATTCCTAGGGCACTCCACTAAAGTCTCTCCTTCAAGTTAACATCAATCTTCCAAAATTACTTCTGGTCCTGAATCATTCAACCCAACTGCCAATATTTAGATGTTTCCTTACCCTATTCTCTTTAACTTGTCCAGAAAGAAATAAAGCATATGAAACTTCCTCAATTGCTTTATACCAAACCTAGGGAAATAATTTCCACTGAACACCCTTGATCTCACATTCTGTTGACCCCCTCAGGACAGAATATGAAAGCACCCAGTGCTGTTTGCTCTAGAGGAAGACTTGCAGCCACATTTTAGGATTACCAGTGAACAACCAGAAAAGGAAGCACTGAACACAATTCATCCTGTAGAATCTGGCAAGAATCAAACCAATGTCACAGGTCTATTGTGTCCTTGTCAACTTGGCAGTATCTAATGCTGTCCTTGGCAACAGGAACAGGTGGGATGCAATACTACCTTAGGAATTGAGTGGTTGGGAGAACCTAGGGAAGTTATTTAATTTTTCTAAGCACCCTTCAGCCTCTTTCCCCATCTATAAAAGGGGAATAATAGTACCTACTTAAAAAGGTAGTTGTCAAAAAGAAAGTGAAATCATATGTTAAAAGTGACCTTAGACTAGTTACTATACCATTTAAATATTGGCCATTAACATAGCCATGTCTGTTTCAAGCAGAGAAGCCTAAGGAACATGAGTCATTGCTGGGTATTTGGCTTTGAAATCATCCTGTTTGTAAAGAATGGAGTCTAGTGGGGCGGCTAGGTGGCACAGTGAGTAGAGCGCTGGCCCTGGAGTCAGAAGGACCTGAGTTCAGATCAGGCCGAAGACACTTAAAACACACACACACACACACACACACACACACAAACAAAAAAAAACCCTAGCAGTGTGACCTTGGGCAAATTAGTTAACCCCAACTGCCCTAAAAAAAAAAAAAAAAGAATGGAGTCTAGGGTCTTATCTTTTCAGATGGGAATGACCTTTGTCAGAAGGCACACCCTCAGGTCCAGTCACATTCATGCTGGCTGTTGTCCTGGTTGCCTAAACTTATACTTGATTCATTCCCTTAAACTAAATCCACTAGCTGCCCATAGAATCTCAGCTACAATCATCTGCACCCCTGTCAAGGTCTATTCCTGAGCTTAGAGGAGCCCCTTTCTTTCTCTTTTTCCCTCTAGTACCTTGTTTCTTGGTCCTGTGGCTGTAGTGCATGGACCAGAAGAATTATGGGCTCCAGGAACTGGAGTGATTGAGGATGGTTTGACTCCCTCCATGTAGCAACTGGTACTTGTTTGGTCCAAAGATCAGAAGAAGTGGATCTGGAGCCTTAGCTACATTCCCCAGATGTATTGGGATGTTGCTGTCAGACCCGGAGGAATCTGTGGAAAACTTGGTAGGAATACTCTCTCTAGTGCAACAAGACAGGAGCCCTCCATTCTCTAAGCACTTGACCCTTGGTAAGTATTCAGGAGACTCCTCAGATTAACTGATCAAGATTAATTATTTCTGGGGAGTGAATTATTGGACTGCCCTCAGCAATTATCTCAGGACTAAAGTAACTAGAAGAGGTGCTAAGGAGAGGGCTGGGTGGGAAGGGTAAGAATGCAGAGAGGTGTAAATCTTGAGGTGGGTCTAGAGGGACAAAAGATTTTTCCCTGAGCCAATCATTCTGAGGATGGGGATTCAGGGCTTTTTAATATGAATGGGAGAGGGCAGGAGATCCCTGGGAGAAATAAACATGTAAAAGGCCAGCACCAGCTCCTTCTTAGTGACTCCTGCTCAGGGCAGAGATTCCAACTGAAGCTGTCTCCCTGGCTTAGAAGACTAGGAAGGAAATCAAAGGTAAGTTTGAACCTGGGGACATGACCTTTTCTCTGAATTCTATGAAACTGGAGAGCTAGTCTGTTGAGGGACTGAGGAAAGCTAGCCTGTTGAGGGACCTTGTAGTCAATGGACTTTCTGGGTTTGATTCAGTGCTTGACACATGATCCTAGGTCCCTGATCACACACTCAAAATCCCTGTCTGCTTAAATTTCACTTCCATTCTCTGTTCAGATAAGGCCTTTTCTCTCTGCAACATTCTCACACTCTCACAGACTTTTAATACCAGTTATACAGAGTCTGGCCACAAGAATGGCAAGCATGATACCAAAAGACCAATCCCATTTCAGGGGAGCAGTGTCCCTAACTGGATCCCCTGTTAATGAAGTGAGTATTATCTGTGCTAGCTAGAATGGGGATTCACCCAAGATCCATAGAGGAGCTCCTGAGCAAGGCTCCAGGAGAATTTATGAAGAATAGGGTCAGTGATGGGCTTCTTGGTGAAAAGAAGCTTAAGGGCCAGCTAGGTGGGGCAATAAATACAGCTCAGACCCAGAAGGTAGAAGAACCCAAGTTCAAACCTTGACTTTAGACACTTACCCTTAACTGGCTCTTACCTGGGGCAAGTGGCTTAATCTCAATTGCCTTGCCTCCCCCCTCCAAAAAAAATTTGTAAAAAAAAATGACACACACACAAAAAAGAAAGAAGTTTAGGAGGTGGTAGGTTGGGAAAGGATACAGGTGGAGATAATGGAGATGATAAAAAGCAGTATGCTGGGGAAGGTGGGAAGGGATGGGATACAGGAAGCCTGTCCAGGGCTTTGTCTAGGCAGGGAGAAGGGTTACTCTTCAGGAGAGAGACAATATGGGGAAGACATCTACTTGAATTGAGAGAAAGAAGATAGGCAGGTCTACCATCATCCAAGGGCTTCAGTGTCATCCAATTCAGAAGCATGGCCTTGAGCTGAGGAAATAAAGAGGGGCCATGCTAAGAAAGACTGGAGGGAGTGATGGACATACTTACTAAGGGGAGTGAGATTATGAATCAGAGAGTTGGGACAGGACTGGTAAATGCTTACAAAACTTAAAGCATTTCAAAAGGAATATTTTTTCCCTTGTACCATGATATTTTCCATGTAATTTTCTTCACAGTTGAGAACACATGACACTATTCTCTAATAATAACCTATTTTCTTTTTTATCCTTTTTAAATTCAACTTCTAGGAAAAGGCAGAATACAGTGTTTACCTCCATATTCTCAACCAAGGAAAGATGTCTGAGAACTCCAAAAGACAAAAGTGAAGAAAGGAGTTAAAAGTTTGTTGAAGTAGGAGAGAGAAAAGGAGAATTTCAGAAAGAGAAGGAACCAAGAAAAAAGCCTGGAGATAAGGAAGCCTCAACCTCAGGCTCCATGTTGGCCAGAGGTGCCACCATGCCATTTTCAACTGCCCCAGAGAACAGTGGAAGTGAAGAGAGTGCTGAAGAAGAATTCACTCTGTTTCCTTTGCCATACCAATTTGTCCCAGGCCATTTGGAAGACTTGGAAGATGCCCTTATGTGCCTTGACCTCCAACCTACCTACCAGAATGTCAGCAGAGTGAGTAATGGTGACAATTCTGAGGACAGCAATGAAAAGCAAGACAGCAGCAGTGATTCCCGTGGCAGCCTCAGGCTGGATGATCATGTTAATGATCCCTACAGCAATGAATTTGGTAAGTATGTGAGAGGGTGCAGGTAAGTATGTGAGAGGGTGTAGGTAAGTATGTGAGAGGGTGTCCTGAGGAGGGCTCACAATGTACAATAGCTTCATAGTGAGTGGGAGGGGAAATCTGTTTAGGGAGGGTTAAAAAAAAAGAATGGTTGATTTGGAAGTAATTCAGAAATACTGATATTGAGATTTTCTTCATTAGTAAACAGTGTTCCTGACGCAATTTTGTTTCACTGTTGGGAACTCTGGAGTGTACTGTGTCCTCAATGTTCCATGATCCCTTTCTTCTCTCTCATAGTCAAAGTCCAAGAACAAGGAATGCACCCTGATGGCTCCCCCCTTCCCAACTTGCAAATTAAGTTAGAACACAACTACACAATGTCTGTTGAGAGAAGTGGAAAAGCTGCAGAAGTGAAAGAGGAAGGGGAAGAAGAGCACAAACACATTAAAGCCAGAAGTCAGTGGCTAGCTCAGGGAGTCCAACCTGCAGGCTCCACTTTGGATGGCGGTGACCCAGAGAACAATGAAAAGGAAAGGATATTTGATGAAGAATTTTTTGTTTTCTCCCCCTCATTTGATCCAGAACAACTGGAAGATTTTGAAGATGACTGTATGTATCCAAGTCTCCCACATATGGAGACATAGGGAGTCACACGTTGCTGTATGGGTGGTGCCAGAGTAGGGTGACAGCTGCAATTTCCCTTCTGATCTTTGTCTTTTGTGAAGCCAAAGCAGTCTGCCTGCAGGATTTTCCCTTATGGTCTCAGCCTTTGTAGGTTATGCTGAGGGACTCCAGGTGCCACTTTCCAAAGCCAGCAGGAAACCTCAGGCAGCCAATGTACACTCAGACTCAAGAGACTGCCAGTGAACAGCAGAGATGCTAGAAGGCTTGAGGGGGACTTTCCTCAGATTCTCTCCTCTGTTTCTTTTTCCCCAGTGGTAGTTGGACATAAGGGAAGTCTTTACACTACGGAAGTCAGTCTTCCTACACCTGCCTACCTTCTCCCCTCTTCAGGCAGCAATGAAGACTACTGAAAATTAAAATTTAGAACCACCTCAAGGAAATAATAGTGAATGTGGAAAAATTATACAGAAAGAAAAAAACCAATTCCAAATGAGAGATCAGAGAAGACTCACTAATCAACCACTTTGCATAGATCAGGGGTTTGGGTTTTTATGTGTTTATCTTTTGTGCTGACTTCTCTCATCCCCTTTTACTCCATGAAGAGAAATTATTTGTAATCAGAGCTGGCTTTCTGGGGGAGCATGGAGGAGGAATGCGTGGAGAGAAAGAAATCATTTCAATAAAATTTATTTTGAAAAACACTGGTTTATTTGTAAGTGTCTTTCCTCTGTAGGTTTCTGACAGTGCTCTGAATAGGTTATGAGCATTGCAATCTCTGTCACTTCTACTTGCTCAAAAGTAAGACTGGGATTGGGAATCAAGGGAAGACTGTTCAGAAACACAGTGCAGTTTGGATGTGCCAGGGATACTGGCCAAGGAGGTGCAGCCACAAACTGCCCTGGGCTTCAGGTGTCTCACAGGGAGAAAGAGATCCCTCTCCTGGGTCTCAAGTGCTTAATAGCTAGTGACCCATGGTTAGTCTCTTAACGGCTGTCTACCTCACTTTCCTCAACTCTAAAATGGGATGATGGGATAACCTACCTCTGAGGGCTGTTTTGAGAATAAATAAGAATGAAGGGCTTTGGCCAGGCTCTGGTACCTATTAATTCCTATTTTCACTTTCCTCCTTCCTTCCTCACTTCCCTCCATACCTTCCTTTCTTCTCCCTGCTCTGGAGATGCCAGTTGATAACACCAATCACAAGCAGAAATTCCAGGTGCACTCCACTAAAGGCTCCCCTGGAAACTTCTGGGATTCAGCCAAATGCTGACATAAATAAAATAGAGAATGAGTAGGTCAATGAACTGGGCATGCAACTGAAAAGGCTAGGAAAAGAACCAATTAAGTATCTTCAATTAAATTCTGAAAATTAAAAGCTGGTTTTACAAAAAAAAAAAACACAATAAAACAGTTTGGTTCATTTGATTATAAAAGAAAAAAAAGAATACCAATCTACCAATATCAAAAATGAAAGGGTGAATTCACCACCAATGAAGGGGAAACTAAAACAGTAAATTAGGGGCTATTTCGCCAAGCTGTGTGTCAATAAATCTGATAATTAAATGAAATGAATGAATATATACAGAAATACAAATTTCCCAGACTAATAACAGAAGAGGAAATAAAATGCTTAACCCACTTTACAAAAAAAAAAGAAATTGAAGCCATCAGTGAACTCCCTAAGAAAAACATTTCCAGAGACAGATGAATTTGCAAGCAAATTCTACCAAACATTTTAAGATCAATTACCACATCTTATACATTATTTTGTTTAAAAGGCAAAGGAGTCCTACCAATTCTTTTTATGGCACAAATATGGTGCTGATACTTAAGCCAGAAAGAGCCAAAGCAGAGAAAGAAATTTATAGACCAATTTTCCTAATGAATATTAATACAAAAAAAACCTCAAAATATAATATTAGCAAACAGATTACAACAATGTATTACCATGATAATCCACTCTGACTAGGTGGGATTTATACCGGGAATGCAGGGCTGGTTCAATATCAGCAAAACCATCCTCCAAAGTCTACCTCAACCAGTTCCTCATACCTGGTACTTTGATTACTCTCTGCTCTGCAGGGACTATGTAATGAGACAAAACCAAGCTAATGTCTTCCAGGTGCCAGGGCTGGAGCCAAAGAAAAGCTCTTCCTCACCTGTTTGTCTTTCTTGAGCCTTGTTGAAGGACATCAGCTCTTTGCACTACTCTGGTTTTCTGAGAAGGGAGCTCCCTAATGGATCTGGGGTCTTGAAGAATTGGATGCTAAGGTACTGGTCTGAGAGTCCACCTTGATCAAAGACTCTCAGGGAAAGGGCTGCTCTTGGCATCAGGTACACTTGAGGCCCAGTCCTGCCTCAGAAACTTAGTATGTGGGAGAACCTGGGTAAGAGACTTAAGCTACTGAGCCTCCCCAGCCTCTTTCTCCAACTGTAAAATGGATAGAATAA
The DNA here is from genome assembly GCA_011680675.1 of Gymnobelideus leadbeateri. Classification (NCBI taxonomy): domain Eukaryota; kingdom Metazoa; phylum Chordata; class Mammalia; order Diprotodontia; family Petauridae; genus Gymnobelideus; species Gymnobelideus leadbeateri. Next base: position 94,981 of record WOXC01003319.1, read on the forward strand.
TAGCACCTACCTGAAAAGGAAGCTGTCAGACAGAAGGGAGATCAGATGTTCAAGGCCTTGGAGCAAAACTGAAATTTGGATTTAAACCTTAAATATTGACTTTTAGCCTAGCCCTGTGACTGGAAGAAGCCTGGACTGCATGGCCAGGGCTGGGTATTGGGCTTTGTAATGATCTCAGCCATTATGAGCTATTGTGGATTTTTCTTGGAGATGGTCATGGCCCTTTCAGAAGGTCCAGCCTCAAGCCTAGTCACATTCATTCTGGCTCTTGCCCCAGCTACCTAGACTTCCAGGGAATTCACTCCCTTAAACTGAATCTGTAGCCTCCCCTAGACTCTCAGCTAGCTCCATTTGCAAACCTAAAAAGAGTCATCTCTGAACACAGAGAAGCCCCTTTCCTTCTGTTTGTCTTTCTAGTAGCATGCCTCTTGGTACCCTCGCTGTACTGCCTGGACCAGGAGACTTATGGGCTCCAGGGACTGGGGTGAGTGAGGAGGATTTGACTCCCTTTATCTAGCATCTGGTAATTGTCTAGTCCAAAGATCAGAAGGGAAGCTGGAGCCTTCAATGTATTACAGCCCAGATATACTGGAATGTTGTGCCAGACCTGCAGGACTCTATGGAACACATGGTGGGAAAGCTCTCTTTACTGCAATAACACAGGAGCCCTCCATTCTCCAGGCACTTGATACTTGGTAAATGTTTAGGTTCACAGATGGGGAACCTATGCCCTCAAGGCCATGTGGGGCCCTGCATGTCCTCAAGTGGGGCACTTTGAATTTAACCTTCCCTGGGCAAATCCCCTTAATAAAACAGTATATACCCTGAAACTTAAATTCAGTCAAAAGGTCCCACCCAAGGACCTAGAAAGTGCCCAGTAACCCCAAGGCCAGAGGCTCCCCACCCCTGATTTAGGTGATTCCTGAGATAAATTGATCAAAATTAATTGTTTCTGAGATTGAATACTTGAGTTTCCTTCAAAAACTATCTCAGGGCAAAGACAAGTAGGAAAGGTAGCCCAGGAAGATAAGTACATGAGCTGACTGGGTGGAGGTGGTGGGGGAAGGCAGGCAACAAGTCAAGGACCTGGAAGCTGGATCCAATCACAGTATTAAGGACATCTTGGAAAACTTATACAAACATTTCATTCTGACAATGAATTTCTTTAGGTTACTCAATTCCCATTAGTAACAGCCTCTCTAGCAGCAAACACAGCTATCTTACAGTCAGTTCATCTTCTTACACTCAAAGTTCTGGTCAATTCAGTTTTCTGATGGATGAAAGGAAATGACTACCGATGTCATAATTTTTCTTCCAGTATCCAAAATATTAAAAATTCCTAAAGTTAAAAAAGGGTCAAATGGACCCTCCACTTCATTCTCCACCTGGGAAATACCTCAACTTCCACTGACACAGAAAACACTTGGACTGGGTTCATGAAAACATGGACTAGATTCTTTGGATCACACCTTTCTTTCAACTCTCAGAGATGCCAAAGGCTCTGAATGTTCCTCCAGGGACTATTTCAGAGGCCTCCTAAAAATGGTGGCTTGATTCCTCTCTGCTTTGCAACACAGACAGACTATATGAGGAGACAAACTGCATTAGATGTCTTCCATTGGCCCTGGCCATCATGGCAAAGTTGCAGCAAAATCTAAGCTCTTCCTTCTTTGCTTGTCTTTCCTAAGCTTTGCTCAAAATGATCAGGTCTTGGTACTGGCTTTTGTTTTGTTTTTCTGAGAAGTGCCTTCACCAAAGGATCTGTTTCAAGGAATGGAAAGCTAAACTACTGGTTAGAGGGTCCATCTAATTAATAACTCTGGGGGATAGAATGCTGTCCTTGGCATCAGGAACAGCTGGGTTTCCAACCTACCTTAGAAACTGAGTAATTGGGAGAAGCTAGGTAAATTATTTGATTTACTAAGCACCCTTTAGTCTCTTTCCCCAGATAAAAAAGGGGTATAATAGTACCTACCTGAAAATGTAGTTATCAAATAAAAGTGAAATCATATGTTAAAAGTGACCTTGGCATAGCTCAAAATGCCATTTAAATATTGGCCATTAACATAGTCATGTCTGTTTCTAGCAGAGAAGCCTGAGGAACATGAGCCATTGCTGGGTATTTGGCTTTGAAATCATCCTGTCCTTAAAGTATTCATTCTAGGGTGTTCTCTTTTGAGATGGTCATGGCTTTTGTCAGAAGGCACACCTTCAGGTCCAGTCACATTCATGCTGGCTGTTGTCCTGGTTGCTTAGACTTTGACTTGATTCATTCCCTTAAACTAAATCCTGTAGCCTCTCATAGAATCTTAACTAATTCCATCTGCACCCCTGTCAAGGCCTTGGAGAAACCCCTTTCTCTTTGTCCCTTTAGTACTTTCTTTCTTGGTGCCATGGCTGCACTACAAGGACAAGAAGACTTATATGGGCTCCAGAGACTGGAGTGATTGAGGATGGTTTAACTCCCTCCATGTAGCAACTGATACTTCTTTGGTCCAAAGATGAGAAGAAGTGAAGATGGAGCCTTAGTTGCATTCCTCAGATGTATTGGGAGGTTGCTGTCAGACCTGCAGGAATCTATGCAAGGCTTGGCAAGAAAGCTCTATCTAGTGCAATGAGACAGGAGCCCATCATTCTCTAAGCACTTTACCCTTGGTAAGTATTCAGGAGACTCCTCAGATTAACTGATCAAGATTAATTGTTTCTGGGGAATGAATTGTTGGACTGCCCTCAGCAAGTATCTCAGAAGTAAAGTAACTAGAAGAGGTGCTAAGGAGAGGGCTGGGTGGGGAGGGGAAGAAAGCAGAGGTGTAAATCTCAGGGTGGGAGAGGAGGGAGAAAGGATTTTTCCCAGAGCCAATCATTCTGAGGATTGGGATTCAGGGCTTCTTAATGTGAATGGGAGAGGGCAGGAGATCCCTGGGAGAAAAATACATATAAAAGGCCAGCCCCAGCTCCTTCTCAGTGACTCCTTCTCAGAGCAGAGATTCCAACTGGAGCTGCCTCCCTGGCTTAGAAGACTAGGAAGGAAATCAAAGGTAAGTTTGAACCTGGGGACATGACCTTTTCTCTGAATTCTATGAAACTGGAGAGCTAGTCTGTTGAGGGACTGAGGAAAGCTAGCCTGTTGAGGGACCTTGTAGTCAATGGACTTTCTGGGTTTGATTCAGTGCTTGACACATGATCCTAGGTCCCTGATCACACACTCAAAATCCCTGTCTGCTTAAATTTCACTTCCATTCTCTGTTCAGATAAGGCCTTTTCTCTCTGCAACATTCTCACACTCTCACAGACTTTTAATACCAGTTATACAGAGTCTGGCCACAAGAATGGCAAGCATGATACCAAAAGACCAATCCCATTTCAGGGGAGCAGTGTCCCTAACTGGATCCCCTGTTAATGAAGTGAGTATTATCTGTGCTAGCTAGAATGGGGATTCACCCAAGATCCATAGAGGAGCTCCTGAGCAAGGCTCCAGGAGAATTTATGAAGAATAGGGTCAGTGATGGGCTTCTTGGTGAAAAGAAGCTTAAGGGCCAGCTAGGTGGGGCAATAAATACAGCTCAGACCCAGAAGGTAGAAGAACCCAAGTTCAAACCTTGACTTTAGACACTTACCCTTAACTGGCTCTTACCTGGGGCAAGTGGCTTAATCTCAATTGCCTTGCCTCCCCCCTCCAAAAAAAATTTGTAAAAAAAAATGACACACACACAAAAAAGAAAGAAGTTTAGGAGGTGGTAGGTTGGGAAAGGATACAGGTGGAGATAATGGAGATGATAAAAAGCAGTATGCTGGGGAAGGTGGGAAGGGATGGGATACAGGAAGCCTGTCCAGGGCTTTGTCTAGGCAGGGAGAAGGGTTACTCTTCAGGAGAGAGACAATATGGGGAAGACATCTACTTGAATTGAGAGAAAGAAGATAGGCAGGTCTACCATCATCCAAGGGCTTCAGTGTCATCCAATTCAGAAGCATGGCCTTGAGCTGAGGAAATAAAGAGGGGCCATGCTAAGAAAGACTGGAGGGAGTGATGGACATACTTACTAAGGGGAGTGAGATTATGAATCAGAGAGTTGGGACAGGACTGGTAAATGCTTACAAAACTTAAAGCATTTCAAAAGGAATATTTTTTCCCTTGTACCATGATATTTTCCATGTAATTTTCTTCACAGTTGAGAACACATGACACTATTCTCTAATAATAACCTATTTTCTTTTTTATCCTTTTTAAATTCAACTTCTAGGAAAAGGCAGAATACAGTGTTTACCTCCATATTCTCAACCAAGGAAAGATGTCTGAGAACTCCAAAAGACAAAAGTGAAGAAAGGAGTTAAAAGTTTGTTGAAGTAGGAGAGAGAAAAGGAGAATTTCAGAAAGAGAAGGAACCAAGAAAAAAGCCTGGAGATAAGGAAGCCTCAACCTCAGGCTCCATGTTGGCCAGAGGTGCCACCATGCCATTTTCAACTGCCCCAGAGAACAGTGGAAGTGAAGAGAGTGCTGAAGAAGAATTCACTCTGTTTCCTTTGCCATACCAATTTGTCCCAGGCCATTTGGAAGACTTGGAAGATGCCCTTATGTGCCTTGACCTCCAACCTACCTACCAGAATGTCAGCAGAGTGAGTAATGGTGACAATTCTGAGGACAGCAATGAAAAGCAAGACAGCAGCAGTGATTCCCGTGGCAGCCTCAGGCTGGATGATCATGTTAATGATCCCTACAGCAATGAATTTGGTAAGTATGTGAGAGGGTGCAGGTAAGTATGTGAGAGGGTGTAGGTAAGTATGTGAGAGGGTGTCCTGAGGAGGGCTCACAATGTACAATAGCTTCATAGTGAGTGGGAGGGGAAATCTGTTTAGGGAGGGTTAAAAAAAAAGAATGGTTGATTTGGAAGTAATTCAGAAATACTGATATTGAGATTTTCTTCATTAGTAAACAGTGTTCCTGACGCAATTTTGTTTCACTGTTGGGAACTCTGGAGTGTACTGTGTCCTCAATGTTCCATGATCCCTTTCTTCTCTCTCATAGTCAAAGTCCAAGAACAAGGAATGCACCCTGATGGCTCCCCCCTTCCCAACTTGCAAATTAAGTTAGAACACAACTACACAATGTCTGTTGAGAGAAGTGGAAAAGCTGCAGAAGTGAAAGAGGAAGGGGAAGAAGAGCACAAACACATTAAAGCCAGAAGTCAGTGGCTAGCTCAGGGAGTCCAACCTGCAGGCTCCACTTTGGATGGCGGTGACCCAGAGAACAATGAAAAGGAAAGGATATTTGATGAAGAATTTTTTGTTTTCTCCCCCTCATTTGATCCAGAACAACTGGAAGATTTTGAAGATGACTGTATGTATCCAAGTCTCCCACATATGGAGACATAGGGAGTCACACGTTGCTGTATGGGTGGTGCCAGAGTAGGGTGACAGCTGCAATTTCCCTTCTGATCTTTGTCTTTTGTGAAGCCAAAGCAGTCTGCCTGCAGGATTTTCCCTTATGGTCTCAGCCTTTGTAGGTTATGCTGAGGGACTCCAGGTGCCACTTTCCAAAGCCAGCAGGAAACCTCAGGCAGCCAATGTACACTCAGACTCAAGAGACTGCCAGTGAACAGCAGAGATGCTAGAAGGCTTGAGGGGGACTTTCCTCAGATTCTCTCCTCTGTTTCTTTTTCCCCAGTGGTAGTTGGACATAAGGGAAGTCTTTACACTACGGAAGTCAGTCTTCCTACACCTGCCTACCTTCTCCCCTCTTCAGGCAGCAATGAAGACTACTGAAAATTAAAATTTAGAACCACCTCAAGGAAATAATAGTGAATGTGGAAAAATTATACAGAAAGAAAAAAACCAATTCCAAATGAGAGATCAGAGAAGACTCACTAATCAACCACTTTGCATAGATCAGGGGTTTGGGTTTTTATGTGTTTATCTTTTGTGCTGACTTCTCTCATCCCCTTTTACTCCATGAAGAGAAATTATTTGTAATCAGAGCTGGCTTTCTGGGGGAGCATGGAGGAGGAATGCGTGGAGAGAAAGAAATCATTTCAATAAAATTTATTTTGAAAAACACTGGTTTATTTGTAAGTGTCTTTCCTCTGTAGGTTTCTGACAGTGCTCTGAATAGGTTATGAGCATTGCAATCTCTGTCACTTCTACTTGCTCAAAAGTAAGACTGGGATTGGGAATCAAGGGAAGACTGTTCAGAAACACAGTGCAGTTTGGATGTGCCAGGGATACTGGCCAAGGAGGTGCAGCCACAAACTGCCCTGGGCTTCAGGTGTCTCACAGGGAGAAAGAGATCCCTCTCCTGGGTCTCAAGTGCTTAATAGCTAGTGACCCATGGTTAGTCTCTTAACGGCTGTCTACCTCACTTTCCTCAACTCTAAAATGGGATGATGGGATAACCTACCTCTGAGGGCTGTTTTGAGAATAAATAAGAATGAAGGGCTTTGGCCAGGCTCTGGTACCTATTAATTCCTATTTTCACTTTCCTCCTTCCTTCCTCACTTCCCTCCATACCTTCCTTTCTTCTCCCTGCTCTGGAGATGCCAGTTGATAACACCAATCACAAGCAGAAATTCCAGGTGCACTCCACTAAAGGCTCCCCTGGAAACTTCTGGGATTCAGCCAAATGCTGACATAAATAAAATAGAGAATGAGTAGGTCAATGAACTGGGCATGCAACTGAAAAGGCTAGGAAAAGAACCAATTAAGTATCTTCAATTAAATTCTGAAAATTAAAAGCTGGTTTTACAAAAAAAAAAAACACAATAAAACAGTTTGGTTCATTTGATTATAAAAGAAAAAAAAGAATACCAATCTACCAATATCAAAAATGAAAGGGTGAATTCACCACCAATGAAGGGGAAACTAAAACAGTAAATTAGGGGCTATTTCGCCAAGCTGTGTGTCAATAAATCTGATAATTAAATGAAATGAATGAATATATACAGAAATACAAATTTCCCAGACTAATAACAGAAGAGGAAATAAAATGCTTAACCCACTTTACAAAAAAAAAAGAAATTGAAGCCATCAGTGAACTCCCTAAGAAAAACATTTCCAGAGACAGATGAATTTGCAAGCAAATTCTACCAAACATTTTAAGATCAATTACCACATCTTATACATTATTTTGTTTAAAAGGCAAAGGAGTCCTACCAATTCTTTTTATGGCACAAATATGGTGCTGATACTTAAGCCAGAAAGAGCCAAAGCAGAGAAAGAAATTTATAGACCAATTTTCCTAATGAATATTAATACAAAAAAAACCTCAAAATATAATATTAGCAAACAGATTACAACAATGTATTACCATGATAATCCACTCTGACTAGGTGGGATTTATACCGGGAATGCAGGGCTGGTTCAATATCAGCAAAACCATCCTCCAAAGTCTACCTCAACCAGTTCCTCATACCTGGTACTTTGATTACTCTCTGCTCTGCAGGGACTATGTAATGAGACAAAACCAAGCTAATGTCTTCCAGGTGCCAGGGCTGGAGCCAAAGAAAAGCTCTTCCTCACCTGTTTGTCTTTCTTGAGCCTTGTTGAAGGACATCAGCTCTTTGCACTACTCTGGTTTTCTGAGAAGGGAGCTCCCTAATGGATCTGGGGTCTTGAAGAATTGGATGCTAAGGTACTGGTCTGAGAGTCCACCTTGATCAAAGACTCTCAGGGAAAGGGCTGCTCTTGGCATCAGGTACACTTGAGGCCCAGTCCTGCCTCAGAAACTTAGTATGTGGGAGAACCTGGGTAAGAGACTTAAGCTACTGAGCCTCCCCAGCCTCTTTCTCCAACTGTAAAATGGATAGAATAATAGCACCTACCTGAAAAGGAAGCTGTCAGACAGAAGGGGGATCAGATGTTCAAGGCCTTGGAGCAAAACTGAAATTTGGATTTAAACCTTAAATATTGACTTTTAGCCTAGCCCTGTGACTGGAAGAAGCCTGGACTGCATGGCCAGGGCTGGGTATTGGGCTTTGTAATGATCTCAGCCATTATGAGCTATTGTGGATTTTTCTTGGAGATGGTCATGGCCCTTTCAGAAGGTCCAGCCTCAAGCCTAGTCACATTCATTCTGGCTCTTGCCCCAGCTACCTAGACTTCCAGGGAATTCACTCCCTTAAACTGAATCTGTAGCCTCCCCTAGACTCTCAGCTAGCTCCATTTGCAAACCTAAAAAGAATCATCTCTGAACACAGAGAAGCCCCTTTCCTTCTGTTTGTCTTTCTAGTAGCATGCCTCTTGGTACCCTCGCTGTACTGCCTGGACCAGGAGACTTATGGGCTCCAGGGACTGGGGTGAGTGAGGAGGATTTGACTCCCTTTATCTAGCATCTGGTAATTGTCTAGTCCAAAGATCAGAAGGGAAGCTGGAGCCTTCAATGTATTACAGCCCAGATATACTGGAATGTTGTGCCAGACCTGCAGGACTCTATGGAACACATGGTGGGAAAGCTCTCTTTACTGCAATAACACAGGAGCCCTCCATTCTCCAGGCACTTGATACTTGGTAAATGTTTAGGTTCACAGATGGGGAACCTATGCCCTCAAGGCCATGTGGGGCCCTGCATGTCCTCAAGTGGGGCACTTTGAATTTAACCTTCCCTGGGCAAATCCCCTTAATAAAACAGTATATACCCTGAAACTTAAATTCAGTCAAAAGGTCCCACCCAAGGACCTAGAAAGTGCCCAGTAACCCCAAGGCCAGAGGCTCCCCACCCCTGATTTAGGTGATTCCTGAGATAAATTGATCAAAATTAATTGTTTCTGAGATTGAATACTTGAGTTTCCTTCAAAAACTATCTCAGGGCAAAGACAAGTAGGAAAGGTAGCCCAGGAAGATAAGTACATGAGCTGACTGGGTGGAGGTGGTGGGGGAAGGCAGGCAACAAGTCAAGGACCTGGAAGCTGGATCCAATCACAGTATTAAGGACATCTTGGAAAACTTATACAAACATTTCATTCTGACAATGAATTTCTTTAGGTTACTCAATTCCCATTAGTAACAGCCTCTCTAGCAGCAAACACAGCTATCTTACAGTCAGTTCATCTTCTTACACTCAAAGTTCTGGTCAATTCAGTTTTCTGATGGATGAAAGGAAATGACTACCGATGTCATAATTTTTCTTCCAGTATCCAAAATATTAAAAATTCCTAAAGTTAAAAAAGGGTCAAATGGACCCTCCACTTCATTCTCCACCTGGGAAATACCTCAACTTCCACTGACACAGAAAACACTTGGACTGGGTTCATGAAAACATGGACTAGATTCTTTGGATCACACCTTTCTTTCAACTCTCAGAGATGCCAAAGGCTCTGAATGTTCCTCCAGGGACTATTTCAGAGGCCTCCTAAAAATGGTGGCTTGATTCCTCTCTGCTTTGCAACACAGACAGACTATATGAGGAGACAAACTGCATTAGATGTCTTCCATTGGCCCTGGCCATCATGGCAAAGTTGCAGCAAAATCTAAGCTCTTCCTTCTTTGCTTGTCTTTCCTAAGCTTTGCTCAAAATGATCAGGTCTTGGTACTGGCTTTTGTTTTGTTTTTCTGAGAAGTGCCTTCACCAAAGGATCTGTTTCAAGGAATGGAAAGCTAAACTACTGGTTAGAGGGTCCATCTAATTAATAACTCTGGGGGATAGAATGCTGTCCTTGGCATCAGGAACAGCTGGGTTTCCAACCTACCTTAGAAACTGAGTAATTGGGAGAAGCTAGGTAAATTATTTGATTTACTAAGCACCCTTTAGTCTCTTTCCCCAGATAAAAAAGGGGTATAATAGTACCTACCTGAAAATGTAGTTATCAAATAAAAGTGAAATCATATGTTAAAAGTGACCTTGGCATAGCTCAAAATGCCATTTAAATATTGGCCATTAACATAGTCATGTCTGTTTCTAGCAGAGAAGCCTGAGGAACATGAGCCATTGCTGGGTATTTGGCTTTGAAATCATCCTGTCCTTAAAGTATTCATTCTAGGGTGTTCTCTTTTGAGATGGTCATGGCTTTTGTCAGAAGGCACACCTTCAGGTCCAGTCACATTCATGCTGGCTGTTGTCCTGGTTGCTTAGACTTTGACTTGATTCATTCCCTTAAACTAAATCCTGTAGCCTCTCATAGAATCTTAACTAATTCCATCTGCACCCCTGTCAAGGCCTTGGAGAAACCCCTTTCTCTTTGTCCCTTTAGTACTTTCTTTCTTGGTGCCATGGCTGCACTACAAGGACAAGAAGACTTATATGGGCTCCAGAGACTGGAGTGATTGAGGATGGTTTAACTCCCTCCATGTAGCAACTGATACTTCTTTGGTCCAAAGATGAGAAGAAGTGAAGATGGAGCCTTAGTTGCATTCCTCAGATGTATTGGGAGGTTGCTGTCAGACCTGCAGGAATCTATGCAAGGCTTGGCAAGAAAGCTCTATCTAGTGCAATGAGACAGGAGCCCATCATTCTCTAAGCACTTTACCCTTGGTAAGTATTCAGGAGACTCCTCAGATTAACTGATCAAGATTAATTGTTTCTGGGGAATGAATTGTTGGACTGCCCTCAGCAAGTATCTCAGAAGTAAAGTAACTAGAAGAGGTGCTAAGGAGAGGGCTGGGTGGGGAGGGGAAGAAAGCAGAGGTGTAAATCTCAGGGTGGGAGAGGAGGGAGAAAGGATTTTTCCCAGAGCCAATCATTCTGAGGATTGGGATTCAGGGCTTCTTAATGTGAATGGGAGAGGGCAGGAGATCCCTGGGAGAAAAATACATATAAAAGGCCAGCCCCAGCTCCTTCTCAGTGACTCCTTCTCAGAGCAGAGATTCCAACTGGAGCTGCCTCCCTGGCTTAGAAGACTAGGAAGGAAATCAAAGGTAAGTTTGAACCTGGGGACATGACCTTTTCTCTGAATTCTATGAAACTGGAGAGCTAGTCTGTTGAGGGACTGAGGAAAGCTAGCCTGTTGAGGGACCTTGTAGTCAATGGACTTTCTGGGTTTGATTCAGTGCTTGACACATGATCCTAGGTCCCTGATCACACACTCAAAATCCCTGTCTGCTTAAATTTCACTTCCATTCTCTGTTCAGATAAGGCCTTTTCTCTCTGCAACATTCTCACACTCTCACAGACTTTTAATACCAGTTATACAGAGTCTGGCCACAAGAATGGCAAGCATGATACCAAAAGACCAATCCCATTTCAGGGGAGCAGTGTCCCTAACTGGATCCCCTGTTAATGAAGTGAGTATTATCTGTGCTAGCTAGAATGGGGATTCACCCAAGATCCATAGAGGAGCTCCTGAGCAAGGCTCCAGGAGAATTTATGAAGAATAGGGTCAGTGATGGGCTTCTTGGTGAAAAGAAGCTTAAGGGCCAGCTAGGTGGGGCAATAAATACAGCTCAGACCCAGAAGGTAGAAGAACCCAAGTTCAAACCTTGACTTTAGACACTTACCCTTAACTGGCTCTTACCTGGGGCAAGTGGCTTAATCTCAATTGCCTTGCCTCCCCCCTCCAAAAAAAATTTGTAAAAGACACACACACAAAAAAGAAAGAAGTTTAGGAGGTGGTAGGTTGGGAAAGGATACAGGTGGAGATAATGGAGATGATAAAAAGCAGTATGCTGGGGAAGGTGGGAAGGGATGGGATACAGGAAGCCTGTCCAGGGCTTTGTCTAGGCAGGGAGAAGGGTTACTCTTCAGGAGAGAGACAATATGGGGAAGACATCTACTTGAATTGAGAGAAAGAAGATAGGCAGGTCTACCATCATCCAAGGGCTTCAGTGTCATCCAATTCAGAAGCATGGCCTTGAGCTGAGGAAATAAAGAGGGGCCATGCTAAGAAAGACTGGAGGGAGTGATGGACATACTTACTAAGGGGAGTGAGATTATGAATCAGAGAGTTGGGACAGGACTGGTAAATGCTTACAAAACTTAAAGCATTTCAAAAGGAATATTTTTTCCCTTGTACCATGATATTTTCCATGTAATTTTCTTCACAGTTGAGAACACATGACACTATTCTCTAATAATAACCTATTTTCTTTTTTATCCTTTTTAAATTCAACTTCTAGGAAAAGGCAGAATACAGTGTTTACCTCCATATTCTCAACCAAGGAAAGATGTCTGAGAACTCCAAAAGACAAAAGTGAAGAAAGGAGTTAAAAGTTTGTTGAAGTAGGAGAGAGAAAAGGAGAATTTCAGAAAGAGAAGGAACCAAGAAAAAAGCCTGGAGATAAGGAAGCCTCAACCTCAGGCTCCATGTTGGCCAGAGGTGCCACCATGCCATTTTCAACTGCCCCAGAGAACAGTGGAAGTGAAGAGAGTGCTGAAGAAGAATTCACTCTGTTTCCTTTGCCATACCAATTTGTCCCAGGCCATTTGGAAGACTTGGAAGATGCCCTTATGTGCCTTGACCTCCAACCTACCTACCAGAATGTCAGCAGAGTGAGTAATGGTGACAATTCTGAGGACAGCAATGAAAAGCAAGACAGCAGCAGTGATTCCCGTGGCAGCCTCAGGCTGGATGATCATGTTAATGATCCCTACAGCAATGAATTTGGTAAGTATGTGAGAGGGTGCAGGTAAGTATGTGAGAGGGTGTAGGTAAGTATGTGAGAGGGTGTCCTGAGGAGGGCTCACAATGTACAATAGCTTCATAGTGAGTGGGAGGGGAAATCTGTTTAGGGAGGGTTAAAAAAAAAGAATGGTTGATTTGGAAGTAATTCAGAAATACTGATATTGAGATTTTCTTCATTAGTAAACAGTGTTCCTGACGCAATTTTGTTTCACTGTTGGGAACTCTGGAGTGTACTGTGTCCTCAATGTTCCATGATCCCTTTCTTCTCTCTCATAGTCAAAGTCCAAGAACAAGGAATGCACCCTGATGGCTCCCCCCTTCCCAACTTGCAAATTAAGTTAGAACACAACTACACAATGTCTGTTGAGAGAAGTGGAAAAGCTGCAGAAGTGAAAGAGGAAGGGGAAGAAGAGCACAAACACATTAAAGCCAGAAGTCAGTGGCTAGCTCAGGGAGTCCAACCTGCAGGCTCCACTTTGGATGGCGGTGACCCAGAGAACAATGAAAAGGAAAGGATATTTGATGAAGAATTTTTTGTTTTCTCCCCCTCATTTGATCCAGGACAACTGGAAGATTTTGGATGACTGCATGCATGCCAGGCTCCCACCTGGTGACCAGACTAGGAGCAAAAGGGAGTCACAGCTTCCTAGGTGTGTGAAGCCAAAGCAGTGTGCCTCCTGCATTTTCCCTTATGGTCTCAGCCATTGCAGGTTATTCTGAGGGACTCCAGGTGCCACTTTCCAAAGCCAGCAGGAAACCCCAGTCAGCCAATATACACTCAGACTTAAGAGCCTGCCAGTGAACATCAGAGATGCTGGAAGGACTTGGGGGAGATTTCCTCAGATTCTCTTCTCCCTTTCCCTCCTTTTCTCTTTCCCCAGTGGCTAACTGGTAACAAGGGAAGTCTTAACACTAGGAAAGCCAAACTTTCTGCTCCTGCCTACCCCCTCCCCTCCTCAGGTACCTTTCAAGACTACTAAAAATTGAAGTTTAGAACCATCTCAAAACAATAAGAGTGAATTAGCAAAATTATGCAAAAAAAGACATCTCCAAATCAAAGACAAGAGAAGAGTCCCTAATCTTACCACTTGGCAAGGATGGAAGGTTTTGTTTTTCTGTGGGGTGTTTTATGTGTTGATCATTTCTGCTGACTTTTCCCCTTTTACTCCATGAAGAGAAATTGTTTGTAATCAGAGTTGGCTTTCTGGGGGAGCATGGAGGATGAATGGGGGCAAATATTCTGTGGACAGAAAGAAGTCATTTCAATAAACACAGGTTTCTTTGTAAGTGGTCATTGTGAAGTCTTTCCTCCATAGGTTTCTGACAGTGTTCTGAATAGGTTATGAGCATTGCAATCTCTGTCACTTCTACTTCCTCAAATGTAAGACTGGGATTGGGAATCAATGGCAGACTGTCCAGAAACACAGTGCAGTTTGGATGTGCCAGGGATACTGGCCAAGGAGGTGCAGTCACAAACTGCCCTGGGCTTCAGGGATTCAGGTATCTCAGAGGGAGAAAAAGATCACTTTCCTGGGTCTCAGGTGCTTATTAGCTAGTAACCCATGGTTAGTCTCTTAACTGCTGTCTACCTCAGTTTCCTCAACTCTAAAATGGGAGCACCTACCTCTGAAGGCTGTTTGAGAATAAATAACACTGAAATAGGAATTATTCATGATACTATCCCAAGTAGCAGAAAAATTCCTAGGGCACTCCACTAAAGTCTCTCCTTCAAGTTAACATCAATCTTCCAAAATTACTTCTGGTCCTGAATCATTCAACCCAACTGCCAATATTTAGATGTTTCCTTACCCTATTCTCTTTAACTTGTCCAGAAAGAAATAAAGCATATGAAACTTCCTCAATTGCTTTATACCAAACCTAGGGAAATAATTTCCACTGAACACCCTTGATCTCACATTCTGTTGACCCCCTCAGGACAGAATATGAAAGCACCCAGTGCTGTTTGCTCTAGAGGAAGACTTGCAGCCACATTTTAGGATTACCAGTGAACAACCAGAAAAGGAAGCACTGAACACAATTCATCCTGTAGAATCTGGCAAGAATCAAACCAATGTCACAGGTCTATTGTGTCCTTGTCAACTTGGCAGTATCTAATGCTGTCCTTGGCAACAGGAACAGGTGGGATGCAATACTACCTTAGGAATTGAGTGGTTGGGAGAACCTAGGGAAGTTATTTAATTTTTCTAAGCACCCTTCAGCCTCTTTCCCCATCTATAAAAGGGGAATAATAGTACCTACTTAAAAAGGTAGTTGTCAAAAAGAAAGTGAAATCATATGTTAAAAGTGACCTTAGACTAGTTACTATACCATTTAAATATTGGCCATTAACATAGCCATGTCTGTTTCAAGCAGAGAAGCCTAAGGAACATGAGTCATTGCTGGGTATTTGGCTTTGAAATCATCCTGTTTGTAAAGAATGGAGTCTAGTGGGGCGGCTAGGTGGCACAGTGAGTAGAGCGCTGGCCCTGGAGTCAGAAGGACCTGAGTTCAGATCAGGCCGAAGACACTTAAAACACACACACACACACACACACACACACACAAACAAAAAAAAACCCTAGCAGTGTGACCTTGGGCAAATTAGTTAACCCCAACTGCCCTAAAAAAAAAAAAAAAAGAATGGAGTCTAGGGTCTTATCTTTTCAGATGGGAATGACCTTTGTCAGAAGGCACACCCTCAGGTCCAGTCACATTCATGCTGGCTGTTGTCCTGGTTGCCTAAACTTATACTTGATTCATTCCCTTAAACTAAATCCACTAGCTGCCCATAGAATCTCAGCTACAATCATCTGCACCCCTGTCAAGGTCTATTCCTGAGCTTAGAGGAGCCCCTTTCTTTCTCTTTTTCCCTCTAGTACCTTGTTTCTTGGTCCTGTGGCTGTAGTGCATGGACCAGAAGAATTATGGGCTCCAGGAACTGGAGTGATTGAGGATGGTTTGACTCCCTCCATGTAGCAACTGGTACTTGTTTGGTCCAAAGATCAGAAGAAGTGGATCTGGAGCCTTAGCTACATTCCCCAGATGTATTGGGATGTTGCTGTCAGACCCGGAGGAATCTGTGGAAAACTTGGTAGGAATACTCTCTCTAGTGCAACAAGACAGGAGCCCTCCATTCTCTAAGCACTTGACCCTTGGTAAGTATTCAGGAGACTCCTCAGATTAACTGATCAAGATTAATTATTTCTGGGGAGTGAATTATTGGACTGCCCTCAGCAATTATCTCAGGACTAAAGTAACTAGAAGAGGTGCTAAGGAGAGGGCTGGGTGGGAAGGGTAAGAATGCAGAGAGGTGTAAATCTTGAGGTGGGTCTAGAGGGACAAAAGATTTTTCCCTGAGCCAATCATTCTGAGGATGGGGATTCAGGGCTTTTTAATATGAATGGGAGAGGGCAGGAGATCCCTGGGAGAAATAAACATGTAAAAGGCCAGCACCAGCTCCTTCTTAGTGACTCCTGCTCAGGGCAGAGATTCCAACTGAAGCTGTCTCCCTGGCTTAGAAGACTAGGAAGGAAATCAAAGGTAAGTTTGAACCTGGGGACATGACCTTTTCTCTGAATTCTATGAAACTGGAGAGCTAGTCTGTTGAGGGACTGAGGAAAGCTAGCCTGTTGAGGGACCTTGTAGTCAATGGACTTTCTGGGTTTGATTCAGTGCTTGACACATGATCCTAGGTCCCTGATCACACACTCAAAATCCCTGTCTGCTTAAATTTCACTTCCATTCTCTGTTCAGATAAGGCCTTTTCTCTCTGCAACATTCTCACACTCTCACAGACTTTTAATACCAGTTATACAGAGTCTGGCCACAAGAATGGCAAGCATGATACCAAAAGACCAATCCCATTTCAGGGGAGCAGTGTCCCTAACTGGATCCCCTGTTAATGAAGTGAGTATTATCTGTGCTAGCTAGAATGGGGATTCACCCAAGATCCATAGAGGAGCTCCTGAGCAAGGCTCCAGGAGAATTTACGAAGAATAGGGTCAGTGATGGGCTTCTTGGTGAAAAGAAGCTTAAGGGCCAGCTAGGTGGGGCAATAAATACAGCTCAGACCCAGAAGGTAGAAGAACCCAAGTTCAAACCTTGACTTTAGACACTTACCCTTAACTGGCTCTTACCTGGGGCAAGTGGCTTAATCTCAATTGCCTTGCCTCCCCCCTCCAAAAAAAATTTGTAAAAAAAAATGACACACACACAAAAAAGAAAGAAGTTTAGGAGGTGGTAGGTTGGGAAAGGATACAGGTGGAGATAATGGAGATGATAAAAAGCAGTATGCTGGGGAAGGTGGGAAGGGATGGGATACAGGAAGCCTGTCCAGGGCTTTGTCTAGGCAGGGAGAAGGGTTACTCTTCAGGAGAGAGACAATATGGGGAAGACATCTACTTGAATTGAGAGAAAGAAGATAGGCAGGTCTACCATCATCCAAGGGCTTCAGTGTCATCCAATTCAGAAGCATGGCCTTGAGCTGAGGAAATAAAGAGGGGCCATGCTAAGAAAGACTGGAGGGAGTGATGGACATACTTACTAAGGGGAGTGAGATTATGAATCAGAGAGTTGGGACAGGACTGGTAAATGCTTACAAAACTTAAAGCATTTCAAAAGGAATATTTTTTCCCTTGTACCATGATATTTTCCATGTAATTTTCTTCACAGTTGAGAACACATGACACTATTCTCTAATAATAACCTATTTTCTTTTTTATCCTTTTTAAATTCAACTTCTAGGAAAAGGCAGAATACAGTGTTTACCTCCATATTCTCAACCAAGGAAAGATGTCTGAGAACTCCAAAAGACAAAAGTGAAGAAAGGAGTTAAAAGTTTGTTGAAGTAGGAGAGAGAAAAGGAGAATTTCAGAAAGAGAAGGAACCAAGAAAAAAGCCTGGAGATAAGGAAGCCTCAACCTCAGGCTCCATGTTGGCCAGAGGTGCCACCATGCCATTTTCAACTGCCCCAGAGAACAGTGGAAGTGAAGAGAGTGCTGAAGAAGAATTCACTCTGTTTCCTTTGCCATACCAATTTGTCCCAGGCCATTTGGAAGACTTGGAAGATGCCCTTATGTGCCTTGACCTCCAACCTACCTACCAGAATGTCAGCAGAGTGAGTAATGGTGACAATTCTGAGGACAGCAATGAAAAGCAAGACAGCAGCAGTGATTCCCGTGGCAGCCTCAGGCTGGATGATCATGTTAATGATCCCTACAGCAATGAATTTGGTAAGTATGTGAGAGGGTGCAGGTAAGTATGTGAGAGGGTGTAGGTAAGTATGTGAGAGGGTGTCCTGAGGAGGGCTCACAATGTACAATAGCTTCATAGTGAGTGGGAGGGGAAATCTGTTTAGGGAGGGTTAAAAAAAAAGAATGGTTGATTTGGAAGTAATTCAGAAATACTGATATTGAGATTTTCTTCATTAGTAAACAGTGTTCCTGACGCAATTTTGTTTCACTGTTGGGAACTCTGGAGTGTACTGTGTCCTCAATGTTCCATGATCCCTTTCTTCTCTCTCATAGTCAAAGTCCAAGAACAAGGAATGCACCCTGATGGCTCCCCCCTTCCCAACTTGCAAATTAAGTTAGAACACAACTACACAATGTCTGTTGAGAGAAGTGGAAAAGCTGCAGAAGTGAAAGAGGAAGGGGAAGAAGAGCACAAACACATTAAAGCCAGAAGTCAGTGGCTAGCTCAGGGAGTCCAACCTGCAGGCTCCACTTTGGATGGCGGTGACCCAGAGAACAATGAAAAGGAAAGGATATTTGATGAAGAATTTTTTGTTTTCTCCCCCTCATTTGATCCAGAACAACTGGAAGATTTTGAAGATGACTGTATGTATCCAAGTCTCCCACATATGGAGACATAGGGAGTCACACGTTGCTGTATGGGTGGTGCCAGAGTAGGGTGACAGCTGCAATTTCCCTTCTGATCTTTGTCTTTTGTGAAGCCAAAGCAGTCTGCCTGCAGGATTTTCCCTTATGGTCTCAGCCTTTGTAGGTTATGCTGAGGGACTCCAGGTGCCACTTTCCAAAGCCAGCAGGAAACCTCAGGCAGCCAATGTACACTCAGACTCAAGAGACTGCCAGTGAACAGCAGAGATGCTAGAAGGCTTGAGGGGGACTTTCCTCAGATTCTCTCCTCTGTTTCTTTTTCCCCAGTGGTAGTTGGACATAAGGGAAGTCTTTACACTACGGAAGTCAGTCTTCCTACACCTGCCTACCTTCTCCCCTCTTCAGGCAGCAATGAAGACTACTGAAAATTAAAATTTAGAACCACCTCAAGGAAATAATAGTGAATGTGGAAAAATTATACAGAAAGAAAAAAACCAATTCCAAATGAGAGATCAGAGAAGACTCACTAATCAACCACTTTGCATAGATCAGGGGTTTGGGTTTTTATGTGTTTATCTTTTGTGCTGACTTCTCTCATCCCCTTTTACTCCATGAAGAGAAATTATTTGTAATCAGAGCTGGCTTTCTGGGGGAGCATGGAGGAGGAATGCGTGGAGAGAAAGAAATCATTTCAATAAAATTTATTTTGAAAAACACTGGTTTATTTGTAAGTGTCTTTCCTCTGTAGGTTTCTGACAGTGCTCTGAATAGGTTATGAGCATTGCAATCTCTGTCACTTCTACTTGCTCAAAAGTAAGACTGGGATTGGGAATCAAGGGAAGACTGTTCAGAAACACAGTGCAGTTTGGATGTGCCAGGGATACTGGCCAAGGAGGTGCAGCCACAAACTGCCCTGGGCTTCAGGTGTCTCACAGGGAGAAAGAGATCCCTCTCCTGGGTCTCAAGTGCTTAATAGCTAGTGACCCATGGTTAGTCTCTTAACGGCTGTCTACCTCACTTTCCTCAACTCTAAAATGGGATGATGGGATAACCTACCTCTGAGGGCTGTTTTGAGAATAAATAAGAATGAAGGGCTTTGGCCAGGCTCTGGTACCTATTAATTCCTATTTTCACTTTCCTCCTTCCTTCCTCACTTCCCTCCATACCTTCCTTTCTTCTCCCTGCTCTGGAGATGCCAGTTGATAACACCAATCACAAGCAGAAATTCCAGGTGCACTCCACTAAAGGCTCCCCTGGAAACTTCTGGGATTCAGCCAAATGCTGACATAAATAAAATAGAGAATGAGTAGGTCAATGAACTGGGCATGCAACTGAAAAGGCTAGGAAAAGAACCAATTAAGTATCTTCAATTAAATTCTGAAAATTAAAAGCTGGTTTTACAAAAAAAAAAAACACAATAAAACAGTTTGGTTCATTTGATTATAAAAGAAAAAAAAGAATACCAATCTACCAATATCAAAAATGAAAGGGTGAATTCACCACCAATGAAGGGGAAACTAAAACAGTAAATTAGGGGCTATTTCGCCAAGCTGTGTGTCAATAAATCTGATAATTAAATGAAATGAATGAATATATACAGAAATACAAATTTCCCAGACTAATAACAGAAGAGGAAATAAAATGCTTAACCCACTTTACAAAAAAAAAAGAAATTGAAGCCATCAGTGAACTCCCTAAGAAAAACATTTCCAGAGACAGATGAATTTGCAAGCAAATTCTACCAAACATTTTAAGATCAATTACCACATCTTATACATTATTTTGTTTAAAAGGCAAAGGAGTCCTACCAATTCTTTTTATGGCACAAATATGGTGCTGATACTTAAGCCAGAAAGAGCCAAAGCAGAGAAAGAAATTTATAGACCAATTTTCCTAATGAATATTAATACAAAAAAAACCTCAAAATATAATATTAGCAAACAGATTACAACAATGTATTACCATGATAATCCACTCTGACTAGGTGGGATTTATACCGGGAATGCAGGGCTGGTTCAATATCAGCAAAACCATCCTCCAAAGTCTACCTCAACCAGTTCCTCATACCTGGTACTTTGATTACTCTCTGCTCTGCAGGGACTATGTAATGAGACAAAACCAAGCTAATGTCTTCCAGGTGCCAGGGCTGGAGCCAAAGAAAAGCTCTTCCTCACCTGTTTGTCTTTCTTGAGCCTTGTTGAAGGACATCAGCTCTTTGCACTACTCTGGTTTTCTGAGAAGGGAGCTCCCTAATGGATCTGGGGTCTTGAAGAATTGGATGCTAAGGTACTGGTCTGAGAGTCCACCTTGATCAAAGACTCTCAGGGAAAGGGCTGCTCTTGGCATCAGGTACACTTGAGGCCCAGTCCTGCCTCAGAAACTTAGTATGTGGGAGAACCTGGGTAAGAGACTTAAGCTACTGAGCCTCCCCAGCCTCTTTCTCCAACTGTAAAATGGATAGAATAATAGCACCTACCTGAAAAGGAAGCTGTCAGACAGAAGGGAGATCAGATGTTCAAGGCCTTGGAGCAAAACTGAAATTTGGATTTAAACCTTAAATATTGACTTTTAGCCTAGCCCTGTGACTGGAAGAAGCCTGGACTGCATGGCCAGGGCTGGGTATTGGGCTTTGTAATGATCTCAGCCATTATGAGCTATTGTGGATTTTTCTTGGAGATGGTCATGGCCCTTTCAGAAGGTCCAGCCTCAAGCCTAGTCACATTCATTCTGGCTCTTGCCCCAGCTACCTAGACTTCCAGGGAATTCACTCCCTTAAACTGAATCTGTAGCCTCCCCTAGACTCTCAGCTAGCTCCATTTGCAAACCTAAAAAGAATCATCTCTGAACACAGAGAAGCCCCTTTCCTTCTGTTTGTCTTTCTAGTAGCATGCCTCTTGGTACCCTCGCTGTACTGCCTGGACCAGGAGACTTATGGGCTCCAGGGACTGGGGTGAGTGAGGAGGATTTGACTCCCTTTATCTAGCATCTGGTAATTGTCTAGTCCAAAGATCAGAAGGGAAGCTGGAGCCTTCAATGTATTACAGCCCAGATATACTGGAATGTTGTGCCAGACCTGCAGGACTCTATGGAACACATGGTGGGAAAGCTCTCTTTACTGCAATAACACAGGAGCCCTCCATTCTCCAGGCACTTGATACTTGGTAAATGTTTAGGTTCACAGATGGGGAACCTATGCCCTCAAGGCCATGTGGGGCCCTGCATGTCCTCAAGTGGGGCACTTTGAATTTAACCTTCCCTGGGCAAATCCCCTTAATAAAACAGTATATACCCTGAAACTTAAATTCAGTCAAAAGGTCCCACCCAAGGACCTAGAAAGTGCCCAGTAACCCCAAGGCCAGAGGCTCCCCACCCCTGATTTAGGTGATTCCTGAGATAAATTGATCAAAATTAATTGTTTCTGAGATTGAATACTTGAGTTTCCTTCAAAAACTATCTCAGGGCAAAGACAAGTAGGAAAGGTAGCCCAGGAAGATAAGTACATGAGCTGACTGGGTGGAGGTGGTGGGGGAAGGCAGGCAACAAGTCAAGGACCTGGAAGCTGGATCCAATCACAGTATTAAGGACATCTTGGAAAACTTATACAAACATTTCATTCTGACAATGAATTTCTTTAGGTTACTCAATTCCCATTAGTAACAGCCTCTCTAGCAGCAAACACAGCTATCTTACAGTCAGTTCATCTTCTTACACTCAAAGTTCTGGTCAATTCAGTTTTCTGATGGATGAAAGGAAATGACTACCGATGTCATAATTTTTCTTCCAGTATCCAAAATATTAAAAATTCCTAAAGTTAAAAAAGGGTCAAATGGACCCTCCACTTCATTCTCCACCTGGGAAATACCTCAACTTCCACTGACACAGAAAACACTTGGACTGGGTTCATGAAAACATGGACTAGATTCTTTGGATCACAACTTTCTTTCAACTCTCAGAGATGCCAAAGGCTCTGAATGTTCCTCCAGGGACTATTTCAGAGGCCTCCTAAAAATGGTGGCTTGATTCCTCTCTGCTTTGCAACACAGACAGACTATATGAGGAGACAAACTGCATTAGATGTCTTCCATTGGCCCTGGCCATCATGGCAAAGTTGCAGCAAAATCTAAGCTCTTCCTTCTTTGCTTGTCTTTCCTAAGCTTTGCTCAAAATGATCAGGTCTTGGTACTGGCTTTTGTTTTGTTTTTCTGAGAAGTGCCTTCACCAAAGGATCTGTTTCAAGGAATGGAAAGCTAAACTACTGGTTAGAGGGTCCACCTAGTTAATAACTCTGGGGGAAAGAATGCTGTCCTTGGCATCAGGAACAGCTGGGTTTCAAACTTACCTTAGAAACTGAGTAATTGGGAGAACCTAGGGTTCTCCCTTTAGTCTCTTTCCCCAGATAAAAAGGGGGTATAATAGTACCTACCTGAAAATGTAGTTGTCAAATGAAAGTGAAATCATAAGTTAAAGATGACGTTGGCATAGCTTAAAATGCCATTTAAATATTGGCCATTAACATAGCCATGTCTGTTTCTAGCAGAGAAGCCTGAGGAACATGAGCCATTGCTGGGTATTTGGCTTTGAAATCATCCTGTCCTTAAAGAATTCATTCTAGGGAATTCTCTTTTGAGAAGGTGGTGGCTTTTGTCAGAAGGCACACCCTCAAGTCCAGTCACATTCATTCTGGCTGTTGCCCTGTTTGTCTAGCCTTACACTTGATTTAATCCCTTAAACTAAATCCACTAGCTGCCTGTAGAATCTTAGCTAGTTCCATCTGCACCCCTGTCAAGGTCTATTCCTGAGCCTAGGGAAGCCCATTTCTGTCTCTTTGTCCTTCTAGTACTTTGTTTCTTGATGCCATGACTGCACTACCTGGACCAGAAAACTTATGTCCTCCAGGGACTGGAAGGACCGAGGATGGTTTGACTCCCTCCATGTAGCAACTGGTACTTGTTTGGTCCAAAGATCAGAAAAAGTAAAGCTGGAGCCTAGAATGCATTCCTCAGATGTATTGGGAGGTTGCTGTCAGACCAGGAGGAATTTGTGCAGCACTTTGTAGGAAAGCCCTCTCTAGTGCAACAAGACAGGAGCCCTCCATTCTCTAAGCACTTGACCCTTGGTAAGTATTCAAGAGACTCCTCAGATTAACTGATCAAGATTAATTGTTTCTGGGGGAGTGAATTGGTGGACTGCCCTTAGCAATTATCTCAGGACTAAAGTAACTAGAAGAGGTGCTAAGGAGAGGGCTAGGTGGGAAAGGGAAGAAAGTAGAGAGGTGTAAATCCTGGGGTGGGACAAAGGATTCTTCCCTGAGCCAATCATTCTGAGTAGGGGGATTCATGACTTCTTAAGGTGAATGGGAGAGGGCAGGAGATCCCTGGGAGAAAAAATATATAAAAGGCCAGCCCCAGCTCCTTCTTAGTGACTCCTCAGAGCAGAGATTCCAACTGGAGCTGCCTCCCTGGCTGAGAAGGCTCTAGGAAGGACATCAAAGGTAAGTTTTCTCCTGGGGAGATGCTTTTTTCTTTGAATTCTATGAAACTGGAGAGCTAGAGGGTGTGAGGGACTGAGGAGAATAAATGGGAAACTAATACAATTAAGGGCTATTTTGCCAAGCTGTGTGTCAATAAATCTGATAATCTAAATGAAAGGAATGCATGTTTACAAAAATACAAATAGCCCAGATTAATAACAGAAGAGGAAATAAAATGCTTGACCCCATTTTAGAACAAAAGAAATTGAAGCCATCAGTGCACTCCTGAAGACTAAATAGCCAGAGACAGATGAATTTGCAAGCAAATTCTACCAACCATTTTAAAAACAATTAATTCCCACATCTTATACATTATTTTTTTTTTTAAGGTAAAGGAGTCCTACCAGTTCTTTTTATGGCACAAATATGGTGCTGATACTTAAGCCAGAAAGAGCCAAAGCAGAGAAAGAAAATTATAGACCAATTTTCCTAATGACTATTAATACAAAAAAACTCCTCTAAATAAAATATTAGCAAACAGATTACAACAATGTATTACCATGATAATCTACTGATTAAGTGGGATTTATACCAGGAATGCAGGGCTGGTTCAACATTAGCAAAACCATCCTCCAGAGTCTATCTACCTCAACCAGTTCCTCTTACCTGGTAGTTTGATTCCTCTCTGCTCTGCAGGGACTATGTAATTTAACCTGAATAGTTTAATTTCCTTCAAACAGTATCTCAGAGCAAAGACAAGTAGGAAAAATAGCTAAGGTATTAGGTGAGGTGACTGGTTGGGAGGGTGGGGGTGAAAGGTAGGGTATCAATTCTGGGAGGCCAGGCAGGGACGAAAGGATTTTTCTCCTATGCCATTCATTGTGAGGGTGGGGATTTATATATTCTTAATGTAAATGAGACAGAGTTGGAGATCCCTGGGGGAAAAGCCTGTAAAAGTCCAGTCCCATCTCCTTTTCAGTCATATCTGCTCAGAATACTGATTCCAAGTGGAGTTGTTTCTCTCTGAGTAACCTCTAGGAAGGGCTTCAAAGGTAAGTTTGCTGCTGGGGAGACATCTTTTACTTTGACTTCTATGAAAATGGAGAGGTCCTCTGTTTGAGGGACTTGAAGAGAGTAAGCCAGCCTAGGTTACTGGGAGTCAATGGAGTTACTGGGTTTGACTCAGTGCTTGGCACATGGTCCTAGGTCCCTGAACACAGAGTCAAATTCTTTGCTGCCTAGACTTCAGTTCCATCCTCTGTCCAAATATGGCATTTCCTGCCTGCAATATCCTTTGTCTCACAGCCTTTTAGCATCTGAAACCCAGAATCTGGCAGTGAGTAGGCCGAAGCTGAGCAGGATGATGACAGGAGACCAGGCCCATTCCAGGGCAGCAGTATCTCTCTCTACATCCCCTGCTAATGAGGTGGGGAGTATCTGGGCTACCTAGGAAGGAGATTCATGCAGAATGCATGGTGGAGCTCCTGAGCAAAACTCCAGGAGAATTGATGAAGGGTGAGAAAAGCGGTGGGCTTATTTGTAGAAACAAGCTTTTGGGAGAGTTTTCATATTGGAGAGAGGGGATAATAGAAGGCACAAATCTGCTTGTCAAGGAGGCAAAGGGTGGGATCCAGGATGCCTTGTCAATGCTTTGTTTTGGCAGGGAGAAGGGTTACTCCTCAGGAGAGAAAGAGGTGGGGGGAAGTCTGATTTGAGAAGAGAAGAATAAAGGCAGAAGGACTTTCATCTAAGGGCTTCAGTAGCAGTTCAGAAGGATGAAATGGCCTTGACCTAAGGAAATAGAGATCATGCCAGGAAAGACTGGAGGGGAGGGATGAAAATATTTAGGCTAGTTGTTTTGGGGAATGAGATTTTGAATCGGAGAGCTGTGACAGGACTGGTAAATGCTTACAAAATTTAAAACAAAAAAAATATATATTTTTCCCTTGTATCGTGATATTTTCCATGTAATTTTCACAGTTGGAGAATAAATTATTCTCTAATGGTAATGTATTTTCTTTTTCATTTTTTTTTAAATTCAACTTCTAGGATAAGGCAGCTTAAAGTGTTTACCTCCACATTCTCAACCAGGCTGAGATTTGTGAGAACTCCAAAAGACAAACTGAAGAAAGAAGTGATAAGGTTGTGGAAGTAGGAGAGAAGGAAGGAGAATTACAGAAAGAGAAAGAACGAGGAAACAAGTTTGAAGATAAGGAAGCCTCAACCTCAGGTTCCTTGTTGGCCAGAGGTGCCACCATGCCATTTTCAAGTGCCTCAGAGTACAGTGGAAGTGAAGAGAGTGCTGATGAAGAATTCCTTCTGTTTGCTTTGCCACCCCAGGTGGTTCCAAGACATTCTGAAGACTTAGGAGATGCCCTTATGTCTCCTGACCTACAACCTGCCTACCAGACTTCTAACAGTGGTGTTAGTAATTATGATAATTCTAATGACATCAATGAAAAGCAAGAGAACAGTGATTCCAGGGACAACCTTAGCCTGGATGATCATACCAATGATGCATACAGCAATGGATATGGTGAGTATATGAGAGGGTGCTGGGATAGGCTTGAGGAGGGGTCAATGTTGAATAGCTTCTGTACTGAGTGGTAGGGTAAATTTGTTTGGGGGGGGGTGGGGGAAAGAAAAGAATGGTTGACTGGGAAGTAATTCAGAAATATTGATGTTGAGATTGTCTTCATTTGTAAACATGGTGTTCTTGAAGCAATTTTGTTCCCCTGTGGGCACCACTTGAGTATTCTGTCCTTAATGGTCCATGTTCAATTTCCTCTCTTTCTGTCAAAGGTCCAGAGCAAGGAACACACCCTGGTGTCTCCAACCTCATGGGCCTTGACCTCAGCCCTTCCTACCTGTCTGACAGCGATGTTAGTTACGACAATACTGATTACAGCAATGAATTTCAAGATGGTTACAATGATTACAGTGAAAACCTTAGCCTGGATGATCATACCAATGATGCCTACAGCAATGAATATGGTGAGTATATGAGAGGGTGCTGGGATAGGCTTGAGGAGGGGTCAATACTGAATAGCTTCTGTACTGAGTGGTAGGGTAAACCTGTTTGGGGGGGTGGGGAAGAAAAGAATGGTTGACTGGGAAGTAATTCAGAAATATTGATGTTGAGATTGTCTGCATTTGTAAACATGGTGTTTCTGACACAATTTTGTTCCCCTGTGGGCACCACTTGAGTATTCTGTCCTTAATGATCCATGTTCAATTTCCTCTCTTTCTGCCAAAGGTCCAGAGCAAGGAACACACCCTGGTGTCTCCAACCTCATGGGCCTTGACCTCAGCCCTTCCTACCTGTCTGACAGCGATGTTAGTTACGACAATACTGATTACAGCAATGAATTTCAAGATGGTTACAATGATTACAGTGAAAACCTTAGCCTGGATGATCATACCAGTGATGCCTACAGCAATGAATATGGTGAGTATATGAGAGGGTGCTGGGATAGGCTTGAGGAGGGGTCAATGTTGAATAGCTTCTGTACTGAGTGGTAGGGTAAACCTGTTTGGGGGGGTGGGGAAGAAAAGAATGGTTGACTGGGAAGTAATTCAGAAATATTGAATGTTGAGATTGTCTGCATTTGTAAACATGGTGTTTCTGACACAATTTTGTTCCCCTGTGGGCACCACTTGAGTATTCTGTCCTTAATGATCCATGTTCAATTTCCTCTCTTTCTGTCAAAGGTCCAGAGCAAGGAACAAACCCTGGTGTCTCCAACTTCATGGGCCTTGACCTCAGCCCTTCCTACCTGTCTGACAGTGATGTTAGTTATGACAGTACTGATTACAGCAATGAAGTGCAAGACAGTTACAATGATTACAGTGAAAACCTTAGCCTGGATGATCATACCAATGATGCCTACAGTAATGAATATGGTGAGTATATGAGAGGGTGCTGGGATAGGCCTGAGGAGGGGACAATGTTGAATAGCTCCTGTACTGAGTGGTAGGGTAAACCTGTTTGGGGGGGTGGGGTGGGGAAGAAAAGTATGGTTGACTGGGAAGTAATTCAGAAATATTGAATGTTGAGATTGTCTTCATTTGTAAACATGGTGTTCCTGACACAATTTTGTTCCCCTGTGGGCACCACTTGAGTATTCTGTCCTTAATGATCCATGTTCAATTTCCTCTCTTTCTGTCAAAGGTCCAGAGCAAGGAACAAACTGTGGTTTCTACTTCCTTATGTGTCTTGATCGCCTCTTCCTACCTGTCTGACAGGTGATGTTAGTTATGGTGACAGTTCTGACAGCAATGAAGTGCAAGACGGTTACTGTGATTATAGTGAATACCTTAGCTTGGATGATCATGCCAGTGATGTCTACAGTGATGAAAATGGTTAGTATGTGAGAGGGTACTGGAATAGGTTTGAGGAGGGCTCCATGTTAAATAGCTTCTGTAGTTAGTGAGAGTGTAAATCTGTTAGGGAAGGTAAAAAAAAAAAGCTGACTAAGTTAGAAGTAATCAGAAGTAAGTGATATTGACATTTTCTTCATTTGAAATTCTTCATTTGTGGTTCCCCACATGATTTTGTTCCACTGTTGGGGTCACCTGAATGTACTGTGTCCTCAATGATCCATGTTCCATTTCTTCTCTTTCACAGCTTTAATCCAAGAAGAAATAATGCTCACTGGTGGCTCCACTTTGGATGGTGGTGATACTATGTCTATTTCAAGTGATCCAGAGAACAATGAAAGTAAAGGGAGTTCTGATGAAGAATTCTTTGGGGCTCGTTTTCCCCCCTCCTCTGCTCTGGGACAACTGGAAGATGATGACTGCATGAATCCCAGGGTCCCATCTGATGACCAGACTAGGAGCAAAAGGAAGTCACAGATTCCTAGATCTGTGAAGCCAAAGAAGTGTGCCTCCTGCATTTGCATTCGTCGTCTTGACCTTTGCAGGTTATGCTGAGGGACTCAAGGTGTGCCACTTTTCAAAGCCAGCAGGAAACCCCAGGCAGCCAATATACACTAGACTTAAGAGCCTGCCATTGACCAGAAGAGATGCTGCCAGGGGTTAAGGTGATTTTCCTCAGGTTCTCTCCCTCTTTCCTCCTTTTCTCTTTCCCCAGTTGCTGGCTGGACACAAGTAAAGTCTTTAAAGGAGGGAAGCCAGTCTCCCTGCTCTTGCCTATAACCTCCCCTCCTCAGGTACCTTTTAAGACTACTAAAAATTGAACTTTAGAACCATCTCAAAACAATAAGAGTGAATGTAGCATAATTATACAAAAAACACATCTCCATATGGAAGATCAGAGAAGATTCCCTAATCTCACCACTTGGTGAGGATGAAAGGTTTTGTTTTTCTGTGGGGTGTTTTATGTGTTGATCATTTCTGCTGACTTATCTCTTCCCCTTTTACTCCATGAAGAGAAATTATTTGTAATCAGAGCTGGCTTTCTGGGGGAGCATGGAGGAGGAATGGGGGCAAATATTCTGGTGGAGAGAAGTCATTTCAATAAAATTTATTTTGAAAAACTGGTTTCTTTGTAAGTGCTAGATGTGAAGTCTTTCCTCTGCAGGCTTCAGACAGTGCTCTGAATAGGTTATGAGCATTGCAATCTCTGTCACTTCTACTTGCTCAAATGTAAGACTGGGATTGGGAATCAATGGCAGACTGTCCAGAAACACAGTGCAGTTTGGATGTGCCAGGGATACTGGCCAAGGAAGTGCAGTCACAAACTGCCCTGGGCTTCAGGTGTCTCAAAGGGAGAAAGAGATCACTCTCCTGGGTTTCAAACTGCCCTTGGATTCAGGGATTCAGGTATCTCAGAGGGAGAAAGAGATCACTCTCCTGGGTCTCAGGTGCTTATTAGCTAGTAACCCATGGTTAGTCTCTTAACTGCTGTCTACCTCAGTTTCCTCAACTCTAAAATGGGAGCACCTACCTCTGAAGGCTGTTTGAGAATAAATAAGACTGAAATAATAGGAATTATTCATGATACTATCCCAAATAGCAGAAAAATTCCTAGGGCACTTCACTAAAGTCTCTCCTTCAAGTTAACATCAATCTTCCAAAATTACTTCTGGTCCTGAATCATTCAACCCAACTGCCAATATTTAGATGTTTCCTTACCCTATTCTCTTTAACTTGTCCAGAAAGAAATAAAGCATATGAAACTTCCTCAATTGCTTTATACCAAACCTAGGGAAATAATTTCCACTGAACACCCTTGATCTCACATTCTGGTGACCCCCTCAGGACAGAATATGAAAGCACCCAGTGCTGTTTGCTCTGGAGGAAGACTTGCAGCCACATTTTAGGATTACCAGTGAACAACCAGAAAAGGAAGCACTGAACACAATTCATCCTGTAGAATCTGGCAAGAATAGAACCAATGTCACAGGTCTATTGTAGTGTCCTTGTCAACTTGGCAGTATTTAATGCTGTCCTTGGCAACAGGAACAGGTGGGATGCAATACTACCTTAGGAATTGAGTGGTTGGGAGAACCTAGGGAAGTTATTTAATTTTTCTAAGCACCCTTCAGCCTCTTTCCCCATCTATAAAAGGGGAATAATAGTACCTACTTAAAAAAGGTAGTTGTCAAAAAGAAAGTGAAATCATATGTTAAAAGTGACCTTAGACTAGTTACTATACCATTTAAATACTGGCCATTAACATAGCCATGTCTGTTTCAAGCAGAGAAGCCTAAGGAACATGAGTCATTGCTGGGTATTTGGCTTTGAAATCATCCTGTTTGTAAAGAATGGAGTCTAGGGGGGGCGGCTAGGTGGCGCAGTAAGTAGAGCGCTGGCCCTGGAGTCAGAAGGACCTGAGTTCTGATCCGGCCTCAGACACTTAACACACACAAACAAAAACCTAGCCGTGTGACCTTGGGCAAGTAACTTCTTTGGTGCTATGATGGATTCAGCTTTCTGGTTTGGGGATTTGGTTTTCTGGTGTCTGAATAAATGCTTTGCTTCTGTTTTCTATATGAAAAGTCTGTTATATTTTGTAGTTAACTATGCCAGCATATTTACAGTCACCATCAGCACTGTGAATATTGCAT
>WOXC01003320.1:0-49252 GCA_011680675.1 Gymnobelideus leadbeateri
CTCAAAATGTTTTCAAACAAATATACATTTATCTCTTCCACATTGCTGGGGTTAGGGGCACAGTGAGTCCCTCCTTCGTGATCTGGAAAATCCACATAAAATTTTTGACCCTACCTTCATGTCAGAGAGGAAGTCTGAATTATTATGGTATTAAAAGACAAAATGTGTTGATATTATATAATATTATTCATCTATCCATCCATCCATCTATCTATCTTTCTATCTGTCTATCTATCTATCTTATACATTTCTGAGTTTCTAAATTTTTTCTGTGTTGTCTACTGGCCTTTGAGTGTTTGTCTGTGGCTTTTGCAAAACTTCCCCAAAATTCATATTTAATTTCTTATGCTGACTTACACTATATCAAAACCATGATTGAGAAAGTCGCAATGTGGAAGGGATAACTGTATTTCAAAAACTACCTGAGTGTCATTCAGGATATAGGCATAGTAGTGTTATTCTGTCATATTCATGAATTGTGGAGGGAAGATGTTGATACTGCTACTTATAGACTGCAGGAAAGGATGCATATTATTTTTGGATGGTGAAAGTGACTTAGTTCAAAATTTCCTTTTATTTTTCTTCTCTCCTCCTCCACCTCCCCAGCCCCCTAGTTTAAGAAGTTGTGCTTTTCTCATAGATTCTTTTTTATCTCCTTTCACTCCTCTGACCTCAGAAGTGGCCTTATTTTGTTCCACCAAGGAAATAGACACAGACTCCTCCTCTCTGGCATAAAGTACAAATCTTGTGGAAACTAACTGGAATTTTCTGTGGTATTTTCATCTTAAACTTTAGATTTCCCTTCTGAGAGGTAAGAAACCCTCTCTCTTTCCAGAATAACTCCTTTGGGGTAGGCAAAAGAGTTGATTTATCCTGAGGGACTGCCTTAATGAATCCCAGAAGTGTGTATGTGACCTGTTCTGAAGAAGTGCATCTCCCATAAATAGCAAATTTGGCAGAAAGGCTGGGTGAGGCCCCAAGATTATGTAAAACGGGTGTTCATTTTACATAAAATGTCAGGTTGGTCTTTAAATAGCAGTCCCAGAAGCACAAGACACTTTATTATCCATTAAGTCATTTAGCATCCACTATGCAGTTTTTTTAAAGTTATTTTCCCCAGAGGGGTTGCTGATACACAGTATTCTTGCAAAAAGGGGTAGAAAAAAAAGAGGAGGGAGAGAGATTGTTGAAAGGAAAGTATCCTGCAAGCAATCTCTCACTGCATTTGCTTTGTAATTTAGGGAAAATGCAGACATCAAGTCTGAGACAAGAAATCAAAAAGAAAACCGGAAGATGCCAGTGTAAACTTGGGGCCGTGTTTGGTGTGGTATACATGACAGTTTCTATCCATATCTCAAAGATACTTCAGTAGTCTGAGTTACTGAGTAAAAGACCTGCTATGCACTGAACTAGGCACATTGGGGAGACACAGAAGAAAATGAAGAGACAATTTTTGCCCTTTCAGAGCTCTTCAAACCTGTTTAAGGGATATACATGCACCAAATAAGAAATAACTTAGGAATCCTCATAAAGCAGTGGGATATCTAATATATACGAATGTAGTATGGACTAGGTACCAAAGGTCTAAGATAGGGGTTCTTAACTTTTTTGTGTGGATCCCTTTGGCAATCTGGTGATGTCTATGATACCTTCTTGGACTAATGATCTTAAGTGTATAAAGTAAAACATGTAGGATTACAAAGAAAGCCAATAATATTGAAATATAGTTATCAAAATATTCCTTAAAAGTTCATGGGTCTCAGATTAAGAACCACTCGAGTAAGTGATTCTAGAACAAGGGAATGCTCAGATTTCTATCATCTTAATCATAGAGGGTTTCTTCTACCTGTTCACAGATGTAGAAGAGTGCTCATACTATTTCCATGTAGTTTGGTAAGCTGGGGGTTGTGTGTGACTTGAGGAATAGAAGCATAGTACCATTTTTAATAGACATGAAGTTGGTGGCACACAGCACTGGATTTTGGTCATCTCATCATCAAGCCATGGAGAAATTATAGTTTAAATGTTTTGGGAAAAGTGTTTTGTTCTCTTTCTTCTTTGCCAAAGAAAGTACCTTTTCCTCTTCCCTCCCATAACACTCACCAACAGGGTTCTATTGTTTTCCTAAAGCAGACAACTCTCATGATTTCAGGTTCTTACATTCCAGAAGTGGCAACCCATTGCTGCTCCCATTTTTACTCCCTAAAAGTTTAGGTCACTCTGCTATAGTTGCAAAGATTGCCAAAATAGGCAGATTTTCCTATATTTTACTAACTTTCGCTACCCTCCTTTCCCCTGCCCAGTGCCAAGACTCTGTTTCTATGTTTGCCCAATATTTGAATCTGGAACTAGACCTAAATAAAATGTGTTAAGTGATGGCCTCACTTTCTGCTTCTAGTGATGCTAATAATTTTGTAAATACTTGTACACACACACACACACACACACACACACACACACCCCTCCATTTTGTCCACATAACATGAGATCAAAGGTCTAGAAACCCTATGCATGGGCCACTAGAGAAATGCTAGATGATTCACCAACCAAAAGATTACTAGACTGAGACCCAAGACTGGAGTCCATAGCCCCGGACTATGGACATTCTATAGTGATTTCATTGCATTTCACACAGCAGTTCAATAAATACTTTGTACAGTGATTCAAGGCTGGAGGTAAGGGATAGAAGGAAAGGAGGTGTGAGGTGGTAGAAAAGGAATGAAGAGAATATATTGACATACTCATATCTTGATCTATTCAATTTCAATATAAAACTCACACAATATTAACTTATGCTTCTTTGGTATTTCTTAAAACTAGCCTCAGTTCTCAATCTCAATTCAACAAATGTTTCTTAAGCATTTACTATGTACAAGCCACATAGATCTTGGGAATACAGAGGCAAAAAAATGACACTGCCTCTACCTTCAAGGAGTTTATAATCTAGGGTAGATTGACATATACACAAATTATTATAATTCAAATTAGAAGGTGTTTAAGGTCACGGAAGAGGTCAAATGATTTAGCCAAGGAGGGGCCATCTAGCTTGAAAATCAGGGAAGAAATGAGTGAGATGGTCATACATCCTTGAAGTGGTGGTCAAGAAGTAATTTTCCTTTAATTTAAGAAACTGATTTTTATGAAAATTAACTTTAGATTCATCCCAATCTCTTAAGCCTTTTGCTCAAAGTTACATATAAATCACTGTGGACCTTGGGTTTAAGGAAAATATTCCTTTAGTAATGAGAAAAATTTGGATCAGAATAACAATTGGATGGATGTCTGTGTTGGATCAGTTCAACCTTATGAGATTGTGACCTTATGAGATTTCCTGTAAAGTAAAAAGCTAGCATTCTAAGGATTTAACTTGGGATTCTGGATGCCAGTGGCCATACTTCAAGAATCCAATTTACTTTTTTGCTTATGCCAAACAATTTTGTCTTGAATGAAGGGCATAGTAAGGACCTATTTTGTAACTATTCCTCATAACTATTTCCTCATTCACAGAGAGCAGCAGTTTCCTCGGATCCATTCCTAGCTTTGTTGAAGCAACCAAGAAAGCCCTATCGTTGAATCCATCCTTAAAGACTTTGTTACCAGCAATGTTATATCTATGGACCCCATCAACGGTTGTGTGATATAGTAAATGGGAAGAAAAAAATGGGTAGGAGACAAAAGGGTATTAGGAAAAATGAAGCTGAAAAAAGAGGAAGGAAAGGATCGAAGAATAGGAGGAGAAGAAGGCTAGAAGGGACAGAGAAAGAGAGGTAGTAGATTATATAGAGAAGTCATTGATGCCTATAAACAATTGGTCTAGATGCCATCCAGTGGCACCAGCATCATAGATTGTCCAATCCTGCTCCATTCCAATGAGTCTTAACCTTGTTTTTATGACAGTGCCCACATTGATCTCAGTGGGTTTACAAAGCTCTTAGGATAAAATGGAATTGAATTCACTGAAAAACAATAGTAATATTTATACCTAAAATTATATGTGGCAGGAGAGATGTGTGTCTGTGGGCATGTGTAAGTAGCATATATATTGCCAGACAAAGGAAAATAGGTTGTCCTAACTCCAAAAGATTAAGAATCACCATCATAGGAGTTTCTTCCTTTCCTCTCTCCCTCCTCACTTCCCCCCTCCTTCTCTCTGTCTCTGTCTCCCTCCTTTCCCCCTTCGCTTCTTCTCTCCCCCTTGCTTCTCTCTCCTCTCTCTGGCAAGCTCTGGAACTATTGATGAGTAGTTAGGAACTGCATACTACCATTCCTTTCCTAATTCTAAGAAGGCACACGAGGGCTCTATTTTGGGGTTCCGTACTTGGAGGGGAGGGGATTCTCCTAGGTGCCAGGTCTTGAATTACTTCCATTGTTGAACAAACAATTATAGTGAGGAACCTCAACCCCTTGTGCTAAACAGCACTTTCTCCCCCTCTTAATTTAAAACAGTTTGAGGCCGAGCTCGACTGATGCAAACACACGGTCTTTTTCCCTTCAAGTTTATTTCTTTATTCTCTTCAAGGGGAGTAACTTTCAACTTCCAGCCACACACACAAGGTGCAGCTCTATGCATCTGTTTTTAAGTGCTTTGTGTACACAACAGCAGCTGATTATATATTATTCACCGACGTGCTAAATACAAAGGAGGAGAGCGCCCATGTTCGATAGGTTAATTTGAAATGTTTCTTGTTAACAAACAAATCTTTTAAAGGTACCTAAAAAAAACCCCTACCACCCCATCCAACCTAGCCACCAGAGTTTCCCTGCCAGTGTCTTTGCAAGGGAGTTTGCCTGTCTCTTTCTCAAGAATTCAAATGAATTGAGAATTCCCTTAGAACTGACAGCCCAAAGTGTAAGAATGATAAACGGCTTTGGCCTTGATAATTTTTATTAAGCACTAAATGTCACATTTAACCTGCATTACTGAAAGCAATTACCCATGTATCAACAGTCAAGCAGCGCCAAGCGAGATGCCTCAAGCAGCAGCATTAGGCTCCATCTGGGAATAAGGATTTTCAATTAGAAGGCAAATAGCTGGAGAGGGGATCAAGTCCTCCAGTGGCTCCCAGAGGAGGCCGATGAGAAGCAAAGTCTTCATATCCAAGTAATCGCAGGCAGTGTCAACAGAGCATTCCAAACCATCTGCTGCCAGAGGAGCGTTTACTTTATCAAATCTCAATATTTACAGAACGCTGATCAACTCCTGGGACCAGGATGGCTCGCTGCCAGGGTGTTCTGGGAAATTCATTTTAAGGTGTGTTTCAGGAGGCTAATTAATTTACAAGCACCTGTTTCATCACTGGGAGCTGTTAGCACACCAGATGAGCTGCTGCCGTGGAGGGAGACTTTTTATCCCAGCTAAATTGATTTCAATTGATTTTAATTTGCTGAGGGCACAGTTGTAGGTTTAATGTGAGCATAGCCCAAAGGCCTTATTTTATTTTTTAAAAGCCAGCCTAATATAGTACCTACATATTCTTTTTTTTTTTTTTTTTTTGGCTACTTCAGTGCTCAAAGTTGAGATGGTAGCTTTGTGTTCTGAGTAGATAGATGCAGGTAGGTCTCAAGGAGATGATGCTGTATTGACAGGAATTGAGTTGCATGGATAGTTAGGCAGACTAATCAAACTAACAAAATAGGCTAATCTAGCAGGCCTCACACTGAAATTGTCTGCTATCAGCCTTAATTTTGCCTTTAGAGTATGTAACTTATGGTTACATAAGTGTTGATGTTGGTTGGATGTTTATTATAGTTAGTTGTAGAATCAGGTTCTGTTTATATAAACATCTGCCCCTCTTAATATTTCACATATATATATGTACGTATATTCATATATCTCCAAGGTTTACAAAAGGGTTCACTCACAACTACTCTATGAGATAGATGGAATAAATACCTTCATTTTACAGATGGGGAAACTGAGGCTCAAGGAGACTGTGACTTGCCTACTGTTATATGGGTAAGAAATAAGTGGAACTAGGCTATATACCCAGGTCTTCTGACTTTGAAGTCTGGTGCTTTTCCTCTCTACCAGGGGTTCTCAAATGTTTGGGTACCATGGACTTCTTTGGAAGCCTGGAGATGTCTTGTACCCCTTTTCGGAACAATCTCTGTTGCTTATGTTCAACATTGAAAGAAGCACTAAATTTCAGTTTGAAGTTAGTGAAAATAAAGATGTATTTTTCCCATTTAAATTTTTAGACCCCATCAAATATATCCATAGATCCTTTAGCAAATGATGAACTCTTTATTTTAAAATCCATGTTCTATATTCTTCTGCTTCTCAGGATTTTACCAGTTATAAAATATTACCTGATAAGTCTTATTCGTTCAATACATACCTGCCATGTACCCAGCATTTTAAATGCAATGCAATTTTAAAAGTACTTGGGATCAATTTTCAAAATGTCTAAAGAGGAGAAAATTCTCTTTTCCCTCCAGTATGAAAGATTGCAGATGGAACATATTTAACAAAAAATAAGACAGTTGAAACTATATTAGCAAATATTAACCATATGCCTACTTTCTCAACATCTATAAAATCTTTGAAAATGGTCTATGCAATTATCAACTGCATCCTTGATGAAAACATGAGAACAGGTTATCTTTCATAGACAGAAT
Source organism: Gymnobelideus leadbeateri (assembly GCA_011680675.1). NCBI lineage: Eukaryota > Metazoa > Chordata > Mammalia > Diprotodontia > Petauridae > Gymnobelideus > Gymnobelideus leadbeateri. The sequence continues at coordinate 6,619 of WOXC01003320.1, forward strand.
TTGACATTATATAGCCTCATAATAGTCATACAACTAAAGTGCAGAGAATATAAAATTCTGCCATATCTTGTTTTTCAGTTATTTTTTAAAAAATGATTCAGGAGTAAGTTTAAAGACTCTTCTAATTAAGTTTATTTAGTGGATATATTCAACCTGTACAAGATTCTCTATGAGGTACAACCACAGAAATAATGATATTCAATGATTTAAAAATTATTAGGTCAGTCATAAAACAGTATGACTTTATGTTCACCTATTTTTTTTTACCATCATCATGTTGAATGTGTTAAATAGAGTCTAAACAGAAAAATAATTCCTTAATGATGATCTTCAAATGTTCATAGGCACAGATGATATACTAGTGAGTATAATGAGTCCTTGGAACATTATAAAACTGCTTCAGTGAAATCTATAATTTCTCAAAAGAGATTGAGTTGGATATCTACTTTTGGTAAACAAACTGGATAAAAAAAGCATATTGCTTGAGTTATAAAATGCAACTTGACATTGTGTAATTTTTCTAAAGTCACATGGCTTATTATTGAAACTTCATTGGTATTCCTTACTGCAACACAGAAAGAAATCTCTTGCAATTTACGAATGCTTCATATTCAACATGTTAAAACTGACCTCTTTTTAATTTGTCCCAGCAAAGCCTTGCTCCCACCTGTTCCATGACTATCAATATTTTTGCCGGCTGCCTGATATTCCAGCTTTGCAACTTTAAAATAATGTTTTATTCTCACATTCCACTATTCCCCACCTATATTCCATTGGTCAATAAGTCTTGTTAAAATTTTCTCTGTAATGCATCTTGGACTTGACCCATCCTCTCCATTTCCAGAATCATTACCCCTTCCAAGCTTGCATCATCTCAGGCATACATTGCCATTTTAACCTGCTTTCTTTCCTTTCTTCTTCCAGATTTCTCCCCATTCCAGCCCATCCTTCATTTTGCTGCCAGGATAATCTTTCACAAAAATAATTTTCATCATGTAGCATTTATATTCTTTCAGGAAACCATAATGATTCACTTTTATATCCTTTCTGAGCTCCCCAGTCTTTCATTTGAAGTCCAAAATTAATTCATTCCCTTGGTATTGTTTAAACATCATTCTTTATCACTCCCTAAAATAGTCCCTATTCTTCAACTAAGTTATTTTTTTTTTTGCTGTGCCTTCATGAATTTTTCTTGTATTTGCTCATAACTAACTAATTGTTTCTTGCCTATAAGTCTTATCTTTCCGTTTAGATTTTATCTTTCTTGAGGGCAGCGGCATTTTGAGCCTCATTATGTATACCTTCTCTTCCAACTCCCTAAAGGTCAGTTAAACTGTCCTTTTCTGTGTCCTTTGCACAGAACACTCCATTTTCTGCTTTTGTGGTTTTGCATTCGCTGTTCTTCATGCCTGTAGTGCAATCCCTTCTCACCTCTGCCTTATGGAATCCCTCATTTTCTTTCTTTCTTTTTTTTTTTTTAAAGCAATTGGGGTTAAGTAACTTGCTCAAGGTTACACAGCTAGTCATTATTTGTGTGTGGGTGCTCATTTTCTGAGGCCGGATTTGATCTCAGGTCATCCCAACTCTGAGGGCAGCGCTCTTACTCACTGCGCCACCTAGCCTCCCCTTTAGGGCAATTGCGATTAAGTAACTTGCCCAAGGTTACATGGCTAGGTTTTTGTTTGTGTGGGTTAAGTGTCTGAGGCCGGATCCGAACTCAGGTCCTTCTGACTCCAGGGCTGGCGCTCTATTCACTGCGCCACCTAGCCGCCCCGGGCCCCCTCATTTTCTTTGAGATACAACCTAAGCACGACCTTCTTAGCATGTTTTTCCTGACCACTAATTATTAATACTCTCTCTAACTAGATCATATTCATTATATATTTATTCTAGACATACTTATAGATGCATGTCTTGTATTTATGATAGAATATAAGATTCTTGAAAACAGAGGTTTTCATTTTTATTTTTGTAGCTCTATTGCCTTTAATAGGCACTTAATCAATATTTGATTGATTTAATTTCCTCATCCTTCTGCATAGTGCTGTGCACATTATATGTTCTTTGTGAATTTCTGAATTTATTTTAGTGGCAATGTTTATGTGTCACTTTTGGGGGTTGAAGGTAGCTCCCCCCAGTAAGTTATATGTATCTTTAGCTAAACTTACAATGGTATGCTTTAGTGTTTGCTATGTACAGCTTTTCTTGGGCCCATGATTGGAAACTGCCTTCTTGGTTGTCCTTGATTTCACCCCAGAAATAGCATCTTCCTCCCTGATAGATGGAATTGAAAGCTGTGATCAGGGTAGGGAGAGAAATGAAGCCCTGCTCCTATATCAGGACCTATTAACAATTTCACTCAGCCTCTGGAGGACAAGAAGGACAGGGTTAGATTGAGGAAAAAGGAGAAGGAGGTCAAATCCCATAGCTTTTCAAAATTGATAGAGACTTCATAGCTGTTTTAGTCCAATATGAGCATGAACCCTTTTGACAGTATCTCAAAATTGCCATGTCCTGGACTCTTACTTGTCTTATTTTAGAGGCAGTATTATAGAGGGATTGAAGTGCTAGACTTGGAGTCAGGAAGACCTGGATTCAGACATACTCGATAATACTTCTCCCCAAATAAGCATAATGACCAGCCCCTTGGTATACTTCAGCTAGATATTGAGCTATACTATCACCTCAGCTCAACTGAGGTAATTGCTTATGAATCCAAATGAATCAATATAGCAGAACCTTAAGGTGGAGGGAATATTTTTGGTAAGTGTAATGTGTGTCTTTGGGGGTCTTGAGAGGGTATTCCTTAAGTCATACCACACAAATAGGTAGATGGATAGATTTATAATAATTTGGTGGGGGTGGGAGAGGACTGGGAAGTAGTACCAGCAATTAGCAGTCAGGGGAGAAGAGAGATCAGGAAAGAAATAATGTAGGAATTGATATTTGAGCTAAGCTTTGAAAGAAGGCCTGGATTCTTAGAGGCAGAGATGAAAAAGTAGTGTGTTCCAGGCATGGGAAACAAAACCTGTGCCAAGGTCCAGAGATTGGGCCTCGAATGTTGCATATAAGGAATGATATGTAGGCCAGTTTGATTGGAACACAGAATGTGTGAAGAAGAGCAGTGTGTAAGAAGGCTTGAAAGGGTAGGACGAAGTAAAATCCTGAAGGACTTTACATGATAGAGGTTTTCCTTTCAACTCAGGGAAGCTATACCTATCTGGTCAGAGAGAGAGGCCAGGGCTTCTAAGTGGAAGAGCCAATGTTGGAACTCATCTCCATGTTCCTAATTCACATTTTTTCCATTCTACTACAGATGCCTTGCCATAGCTAGATGTCTCTCACATCTAGACTTTATTTTATGGAATGGTTGTTTCATGGAAACATAATCTTTCCTGAACTTTGATCTCAATCTGTGTAATGAGGAATATGGCATGGTTGTGTTACTGGATGCCATTATTGTAATCCCTAAAACTGCAGAAATGGAATAGGCAGGCTCATTGTGGGTAGTTACTCCCCCCCACACCCCTATTATATCCCTATTGCCTGGTAGAGTGCCTTAATAGCAAATATTTAATGTTTATTGGATGAGTATAAATGAATACACAGTGTGAATGAATTAGGGGAGAATCATACTGTCATTTAGAGTGTTGAGTTAAAGGAAGTTTGGCATGGTGTTATGTTGGAAGCAACCTGGAGTAATAGAGTATTATTGTACTTGGAATCAGTGAAGCCTGAATTCAAATCTGACTTCTGACAGTTGCTAGCTGTGTGGCTATGATAAATCACTCCTCTTAAGGTTTCCTAATCCATAAAAGGGTGAGGATAGTACTCAAATCTGAGGGGTTGTGAATCTCAAATATCATAACACATGTCAAGACTTTACAAACTTGAAAGTGAATTACATTTGTCAGCTATTAAAATTATTATTATCATAAGAAACTGAATCTCTTTAAAGTTGGTGATTCTGTAAATTGCTTATTGTCAAAACAAAAATAAGGTTAGAAGCCCATGTAAGGAAAGAGAGATTATTTTCTTAAATGGGTAATTGTCATTTAGTATGACAATTTCCTTTTGAAAATACATGTTGGACTATAATTTAATAATATGGTCAAAATGCAGTTAATTATAACGTGTTTGACTTTATAAATGTCTGACTTACTTTGGTTCTTGCAAATAAAGTAAATTTTCAATGATCTATATGTGGACTATTCACATTATGAATTATTTATGGAAAAAAATTGAGTCCAAACTGCCTTCACCCTGCCACCCAAGATTCTCCTGAATGCAGAACTTATTTCCAGCTCGCATGTAGTCAATGAATACAAATTAGTTGAGTTGGACATAATTTTAAATATTAACTCTGCTTCGTTCTATTCATCTACATTGCCTCCAAGTAATACAATGTTTTAAGGTTTCAAATGTAAATGATTGTTGAATTATCCATGGTTTTGGATTATCTATGTAATGTATTTCCCCTCATTAATGAGGTAGCTCAGAATTGATCATATCCATGAAAATAATTATATGTCATAAAATAATGTTTCAAATTCATTCATTCAAATCCTTATTTTAGAATTGTTGTTGTTTGGTTTGTCCTTCATTTTCAAAAAGGACCATGATGTCAGGGAGATGATAAAATGACTTGCAGTTGACTTGGATTTGAGTGAAGGAGGGCTGTGCAAGGTCATCAGTCTTACCTTCTCCTCCAGAGCCATCTGGGTCCAGTGACCAGATATTCATCAGGATGACTGGAGATGGCCCAGGATGCAATGGGAGACCACTTTTAACTGAAATAATCAGTTTCAATTGATCCAACATCCCCAACCACATGCCATTATATTAAATGCTAAATATATTTGATGCCAGGCATATTGAAGTTTTGAGAGCACTTAGTATGCTTAATGTTGAGCAAATGAACCAGGCATAGCAGGCAGGAAGGTGACAATAACTGAGAATAGATATAGAAGGCAGTGGAATAAATGGAAAATGAATATTATATACAAAAGGACAAAGAGATGAAATATAATACAAACTATTATAATTCTCTCACAAACTCACATGTACTTGGGGGAAGTTTTCATGGAAAATGCTCTATGCCTAATGATGAATGGGAAGGAAACTACCAATTGGCAGAGAGAAAAAGAGATGATATTCCTGGATAGGGAAGTGGTGTGGAGGAAGTGTTACAGGCTGAAATGAGGAAGCCATAGGCAGATGGTAAATAATATTGTCGATTGGGAAGAATTTTAGCTGGAGAATAATGAATTTAGAATAATTAAATAGAAGGTGGTGGTGGAATCTCATATATTCTTATCATGGAACCCTCTTTAGAGTTATATTTTTCAGAGCCTTGTTAATTTTTATATTTTATTCTATAAGTGACATAAAGACCCTTTTAGGAAAGACTTTCTAGTATGTGGTTTTTGTAGCTTCAGCTCTTATATACGGGTAAAGTTTCTTCTCACTAAGAAAACAACTATACTTGGATTAATTTCTCTATGAATATAATGCAAGTCTATATTAATATGATTTAGGTCACTACTCTATTAATATGATTGTTCAAAAGAGAGAAGGGAAAGTTTGGAGTTAGAGTCAAACAAGTCATAAATCTTCTGATTTTATAGCTACAGATTTATAGATATACAGGTTTATAGATGTAGATATGATGATATATATAGTGATAGATCTATAGATAACCTATAGCTATTGATCTCTATTGAGATCTATAAGTCTATAAATTGCTATAGATAGAAAATGAACAAGAATATTATGTTTTACGTTACCCAAAAATATCATATGACTGTATTTAAAAAAAAAATTTCTTCTCACTTCTGCACCTGAAAGTGGACAAAATAGTTCTTGTTGAATTTCAAGGAATCACTTTAACACTTGTAGCAACACAATTAATCCTTTAAAAAAGCTGAAGTCACAGAAAACATCAAACAGCCAGAAAATTGACCACAAGCTTCTAGAACAGCTTTTGATAGCTACCTTCTTGTTGCTGAATATAATTCAATTCAATTCAACAGGCATTTTAAAAGTTCCTATCCATCTGGCTCCAAGCTAAAAATCTAAGATAGATTAAAAACATACCAATACTCAAGCATGGAAATAAAAACATGGTTAAATATGTATCTTTATATTATCATTATAAGAGTTACAAATTTGTGAAATAGGTACTTAATTGTGCCCAGTCTTTTTTAAAAAATAAAAACATCACCATATAGTTATTTTGTTTTGCTAAGCTGTCTGAACAAAAATACTACCAAGCACTATTTTTTAAAGAGTTCTATTTTTATGTGTATTTTCAAGGTGCATGGGGAAAAACATTGTGAAATTCTTTTTCAGTGATTCCTATGACTAAAACTTGACTATTAGATTAACCAACACCAGAGCCTAGGCACCACTGGTTGCTTGGTGGCAGGATTTCCTCACTTGGAGCAGGGTGGCTAAGAAGAAATAAATATCTTCTTGTAAAACTCAAATGTAAAATATTAGGGACATTATAGCCTTTCACTAGCTAGATCATAAGCTTCCAGAGGGCAGGGGCTATTTCATTTCTTGGTTTCCCTTGTAATACATGTGATAGTGTTTTGCACATAGTAGATACTGTTTAAATGTTATAATTGATAGATGAGGCCTTTTAAGGCTTTGTCAAAAATCTCTTGCTGGTGATACTATTTGTACATGCTAGGGGGTCTGAATTGGTTTACAACTTATGACTTGGAAGTTAGACTCATAAAAATAATTAGTTTGCAAGTATGTAGTTTTATATTCCTTTGATTAATCAGAAAAGATTTACTTACTGATTTACACACTGTGGAAAGTCAGAAAATCTGTCTCAAGGATTCTATTTAAGAAGTGACTCAGTGTTCTCCATTTACATTGCCTGTGGCTGTGTTTGCTTTCATGGGATTTGTTTTCCTGCATGATATTCCGTGAGCACTGATGTGTTGTAGGATAAAGAAGTTGTTATGACAATGTTAGCCTTTCTGTAAATTGCAGTGCCTTGAGGATTGCATTTGAGACTTCTTCCAAACACTTTTTGGAGCTAATAATGTAGATGCCATATGTAAAGCTAGAAAAATTATTTAAATAGGTAGCATTTGAAGGAGTAAAACAATCAAATGGCTTTTTGGGGATAATGAAGATTACTCTGAATTGTTTAAACTAGATATACAGCTTTTAAAACAAACCATAAGCTACAAGCCATCTTGATCTCTTCCTGCTTACCTACATTTACCATCAGAGTATATTTTCAGCATTACTTTTTGATGGCTGTGGCTGTAACGCTAGGTAATATAGTTGGAATGTTAGTCTTTCAATTTTGCATGGAAACCAGGAAAAGATTGGTTTAATAATATTAATTATAGAAATAACATTTTAATGTGAGGGAAAAATATAGTGGTTATAATAGTTATAAAGGCAGAAATAATGAAGAATAGCTCTTCTGTGGTGATTTGTTTGTTATTTTTCTACTTTTACCTTACTTTGCATAACCCCAAATCTTCAAGCAATTAGTACAGACACTTGAACTAAGGTAGAAACTATGGCTGTTTCTATTTTTCTTGCTCTCCTGTTGATGACTTGTACATTATTTGAAATACCAAGAAGCTCAGCTTAGAGTAGCATGTTTGTCATGTCTGACTTCTCGTGGCTCCATTTGGAGTTTTCTTGGCAGAGATACTGGAGTGGTTTCCCATTCCCTTCTCCAGCTAATTTTATAGATGAGGAATTGAGGCAGAGTTAAGTGACTTACTCAGGGTCACACAGTAAGTATCTGAGAGCAGATTTGAACTTACAAAGATGAGTCTTCTTGACTCCAGGCCAAGTACTGTATCCACTGTGCCACCTACCTGCCCCAAATCCCTTTGAATCATTCTAAATTCCTGTAATATGGGATGGAATCCGTGGTAGAGCTCATGCCTTGTATGTTTGAGTCTTGGTTGGCTCTTGATTTCCAAGCATTAGGACTCTGAGCCTCGAGAAGCACTGATCTTATAAAACTTTTCTTTTTTTCCTAACTCAAGCCCAACACAGTTCCAAACAGGTAATCTGGCTTAGAGTTTTATGTTTCAGTTAACCATCTACTTCCCTACTCTTGCTAAGCAGCTTACCCTACAAGTATTGCATACAGTCTTTTGTAGTGGATGCCTCCCTTTTGGTATTCAGTGTTTCCATTTGTGAGTACTGTGCAGTTTCTTTAAACCATCTGTCCTATTTATTAGGTCACCTACCAGCCTTATGCCATTGTTGTTATTTTCAGCTGTTGTGAGAAGTGATTGGCAGCTGTAATGTGCTACAAGACAAAATAACATATTACTCCCTCCTGCTTAAATTTCTCCATAATTTTTCTGTGCGGGTATGTTGAAAGGAGAACTATGTATTTCTTATAAGCCTATAATATAAGCTTAAAGAAGAAAAGACTAAAAATTAATTATGAGGCAGATAGTTTAGTAACAAGAACATCAGAGTGGGCAGAAGGATTTCTCTGTTCCAGTTCCTGTGAGGTCGACCCGCTGTGGAGCCTTAAGTAACTTCACCACTTTAGGTTTCAGTTTCCCCACCTTTAAAATGAGAAGATTGAACTAGATATTCCCTAAACTCTCCTTCACCTCTAAAGTTCTATAAATGTTCTTGTGCTCCAAAATATTCTCTTCCATTTTTAAACCAAGTTTCCTTCTTTCCATACTATACTCCTATCTGTGTAGCATGTCTTATGGTAGGACTTCTGTGTATATCTGTCCAAAATCAGAAAGCTCCTTCACTGATGCTAGAGTCCGGCCTCTCTCTCTCTCTCTCGCTCTCTCTCTCTCTCTCTCTCTCTCTCTCTCTCTCTCTCTCTCTTTCTCTCTCTCTCTTTCTCTCAATGGACCCTGGCCACTTGATTTTTGCCATTATGATCCCATTGCATAGCCTGTGTTTCCTTCAATGTTTCAAATGAATAAAACCTTGGTTCTTAAAAAATGAGGAATGCACATGTAGCATGTTCTTGTACTTCTCTGGCATGAAACCCAGCCGTAGTACCCTTTCCTATATAAAAAAGTGCCTTTGTGAAATGGGCTCTTTGTTTTGATGGAGAAAAAAGAATTAAATATACTATGGAATACTCAAGCAGATGCTTGCCATTATATTAACACATGTATTATGGCGTATCATGTAATGGTACACTGTGGGGAATAGGAATGAATAGTGTGAAGGACAATAATGTGCATTGTTGATGTTTGTTAAAATAAAGATATTCAATTTATAATAAAAGGGATTAAAAGCTTAATTCATGACTATGTTAATATTTGTCTGCAAGTACACAGATAAATGGTAACGTACCTTATCACAGTGAACACCTGCACGTACAAGTTCCTCTGCTGAGATCTCCATGGGATTGTATGTTTTACAGAGCTTAAACTTTCATTTCCCAAAATAATGATAGCATTCATTTACAGATATAGATAGGCTCTCCTTACTCTAACTCTGTCCTGAAATGAGTATTGTTACTTCAACTACAAAAATATGGGATTAATTGCTGCAGTGATAGGCCATGATTTGCCCATTGCAAAATCGGGTGGTTGATACAATACACTATTTTTTACCCCTTCTCCCACTCGTCCCCCAACCCTCACCATTCACACATCTGTGTGTTTTTTCAGCAAAAATGCTTGCATGGCTCAGATGAACTACAGAGAAAGACTCTCTGCAACCTTCCAAAAGAATGTGGTACAGGGTTACCTTGTTTTATGAAAAACCAGGGAAATCAGCTATGGATCAAGTTATATTTTTAGATGTAAGAAATGAGCCTGTTATGTACCAGAAAAATGAAGCCCTACAGTGAAATGAATTTTTTTTGGAGGGGGAAAGGCAAGGTAATTGGGGTTAAATGACTTTATGTGTTTCAAGTGTCTGAGGCCAGATTTGAAAATGAATTTTTAAAGTAAATAATAAGACATTGTTATCCTTTGGGAAAATTTAGGATATTACATTAAAAGTGTCTGGTTTACCAAAAACAAAATATCTCATCTATAATTAACTCTTCTGCTTAGAACAACACAGTCTCCATCTGTGGTACTACTAGAGACATTATCTTAGGAAAGTGACCAGTAACTTTTCTCTGAGTAAAAGGACGTTAATATTTGCCATTGATTTATTCAGTGGAGTAACCCAGAGAGAGGAAGGAGCACTAGTAGAAAAGACAACTTGGTGCCATCTCCTCCTTGAGACTCTTCCTGATCCCCTCTCCCTATTTCTTAGCACTCCCCCTCTTGAAATTTACTTTGTATTTGCTTCCCTGTGTATATGTATATAAAATATAAGGTTATTGAATTTAGGAGTCATTTAATTTTTTGCTTTTTCTCTCTAGCACCTGGCATAGTACTTAGTATGGAGTAGGTAATTAATATTTTTGGGATGGAATTGGATTTTTATTTATGCTTTTAAGACTTTCTGAATTTTTTACCAGGAAATAGAGAGATAATATTTGGTTGTTGCTTCAATGGAATAATATAGTAATAACTTCTCTGGCCTTAAAAAGGGGCTAGGGGTAAAGTTCAGGTCTCTAGATCACCATGGATAAGAAGCATGTGCCACTGTGTCTGTGTCCTATGGCAAAGACCTAGTAGTCCCCCTGAACATGATCAGCCCTTCCCCTCACTCACATATCCTGCACCACTGACCATACACTATCCTTTGAAAATAGCTGAATTTTCATTTTATTGGAGGGATTATGAAATGAAGCCTGTGGCTACAAAATAAATAATAAACAAGGGGAATAATAAATGCAAGACATTATAGTACACAGAGAAAGAACGTGGGTTAACATGGTATATACCTGGAATATTTTAAACCTCAAAATGAGAACATGTAAATGGGATGTATACATTCATATGTACGCACATATATGTGTGAATTCAGTCATTTTCAGTTGTGTACAAGTCTCTGTGACCCCATTTGGGGTTTTCTTGGCAAATATACTGCAATGGTTGTCCATTTCCTTCTCCAGTTTATTTTACAGATGGTAAAACTGAGGCAAACAGGGTCAAGTGATTTGCTTAGGGTCACACAGCAAATAGGACTAATAGCATAAGCAATAAATACTTTTTTAGTAAAATGATCAGCTAGTCTAGGGTACTTCCCATGGAGTTGGGCATGTACCTTTTGACTCCATGGAGAGGAATATATGCCCTAAAGGGCATACCTGGCCAACACCTCCTGGTTGATGCCACATGTGTTCTTTAGCAAGGGGCCAGTTTATATTCACTTTCCCATGGAGTCAAAACATATATGCCCAACTCTTTGGGAAATGCCACAGTGCAGCAGATTGGTGGTTCCCTTGATAACCATGTACCTATTCTGTATAAAGCACTGGAGAGAAAGAAAAAAATCTAGATTTAATCCTTTTTGTCATTAAGTTGTTTTTCAATTATGCCCAATTCTTCACAACCCCATTTGGGGTCTTCTTGGCAAAGCTACTGGGGTGGCTTGCCATTTCCTTCTCCAGCTTATTTTACAGATGAGGAAACTGAGGCAAACAGGGTTGAGTGACTTACTCAGGGTCACACAGCTAGTAAGTATCTGAGGCCAGATTTGAACTTAGGAAGATGAGTCTTTCTGATTCCAGCACTGTATCCACTGTGTCACCTAGATGCACAGATTTAGTTCTTAAGAAGCTTTTAATCTAGTAGAGGTATAAGATATATACATACAGGTAATATCCAATATTGTATGATAAGTGTACAGTATTATCAAAATGCAAGTTAAAATGCCCTTTGAGATCAAAGGGTCAATGGTCAATGTCATTACTGAGAATGGGGGAGGTGGCATAGAGATCAAGCATGTCTTCTTGAAGATAACATTAGAGTTGTGATTTAAAAAATTAAGACATGACTAATATGAAAATATCTTTAAATATGAATGTGTACATATACATATATGCATATATATATATATACATAGACATACATACACACACAAATAAACAATTAAACAGGGAAAAAAAGAATTAAGCGTCTACATGGCAAGAGAGAGGGCCAATCCCTCCTTTGACATGTATTAGCTGTGTGATCTTGGGGTAAGTCACTTAACTTCTTAGTGCTATAGGGATATCTCTACGACTATAAAATGCTGAGAAAGTGTGATGCATTAGCAAAGGGAGCTTCCTCAATGAGTGAACTATACTTGTCTTTTAAAGGATTAATAGTAATTGAATAGGAGAAGATTTCTTTGTTATTTGCTTATTAGTTGTTCACATATGTTTGCTTTCCACGGCAAAAGAAGATGAAATAACAGATTTTAGTATATAATTCAGGCTTAGAAATTATGATTTCAGTGATTCAGCAAAAGTGTATTAGGCTCCTACTATGTTAAGATATTGCAGCACTTACTGGGAATGAACAAGTAAAAGCTTTCCTAGTTCCTGGGTTCAAAGAGATTATCATGTTATACATTATATGTATATGTATATAAATCTGTATTACAAACATTATGTATGTACAAAACATGGGGGGGGCGGTGAGAAGGGGAGAGGGTGAAAGAAATGCAAATTGCTATTATATTCCTTAGAAAATTTACAATCCTGTAAGGGACAGGGCTATAACTGGGGGGAGGGAAGGGTCATGTGGATCTGGTGGTTTGTCCAGGGCACTGGAATATCAAAGATGTATTATTTAAAGTCCTTAAGCATCTAGAAGAGTTTAAGCTTATCAAGAATTATCAGTTAATTTAAGAAAGTATTGAATATTGTGCTTCTTTTCTGCCCTCCTCTCCTCTCTTAATTCTTCTACTCTATTGGAAATAAAAAGTTTATTTGAAAGTGTTTCATGCTATTTTGTACCCTTTATGTAGGGTGCCTAAATTGCTAGGTACAGGTTTTATAGGAAAGTTCAGGTGGATCCAGGCACCTGAGAGATTTATCAACTCACAGGATTTATTGTTCAGTTGTTTTTCAGTCATGTCCATCTCTTCATGACCCCATTTGAGGTTTTCTTGGCAAAGACACTGGAGCAGTTTGCCATTTCCTTCTCCAGCTCATTTTACAGATGAGAAAACTGAGGCAAACAGGATTAAGTGACTTGCCCAGGGTCACATAGCTATTCATTGTCTGAGGCCAGATTTTAACTCAAGAAGATGAGTCTTCCTGACTCCAGGCCCATCACTCTATACACTGTACCACCTAGCTGCCCTGCATAGAATTTATAGTTGGAAGTGTGTTTAGTAGCCATATATTATGACACACACTTGAAAGGACTCCCCACTATATCATATTCGAGAAATGGGCATCTAATTTCTGCTTTAAGTCTTCCAGTCAGGGCCAAAAATCACCTCTTAACCTATATTACACTTTTGGAGAGCTGTAATTATTAGGAAGTTTCCCCTCCCCCCACGCCATTTGGCATACATTTGCCTCATTATGACTTCCAGTCCTGGTTCTTCTCTCTGTCCTCTGGGATCCAAATAGAATTTAAGGACGGATGAACTTCTTGTAGCTTTCCTGGCAAACTCTTGGCTCTTTCTTCAGATAATAATTGTGTCCTGGCAAACTAGTGAATTGGATCAGATATATTCCTTCCACAGAATACCCATTAAACACATATGAGTAACAGTGCCTGGCACATAGTAAGCACTTATTAAATGCTTGTTGACTTGCCTTGACTACTGTGTGCATTAATGCTAACTCTAATATCCATAATCTCAAAGAAAAGATAACTCTTTACAGAGGACAGAGTGCCATGATTCACAAATGTGTGATCTTGAGTAAGTCACGTTGGACCTCAGGGTTTTTATTTGTAAAATGATTTTATGATTGCTTCTAGCTCTAAAATTTTATGAATGACTACTAGAGCCATACTCTCCAAACCTGGAGAGCTGTCATTTAACCCTGTTTGCCTCAGTTTCCTCATCTGTAAAATGAGTTGGAGAAGGAAATGGCAAACCACTCCAGTATCTTTGCCAAGAAAACCCTAAATGGAGTCACAAAGAGTTGGACACAGCTGAAAACAACTGAACACCACCACCACCAACAAAATAATTAGGTGCCAAACTTAAATCCTTTCACCTAGAAACCTCAAATTGTACTAATTAATCGTCACAGGTTCTCTGTTTCATGAGCCAGTGCCACTTTCTCCTTTTCAACTACTGTTTAACAAACAAGTGCCATGTGTTCAGGAGGTTTTTTTTTTTCTGTGCTGAGCTGAGCTGTGCAGGCAACCATTGGGAGAACCAAGATTAGAAAGAGTTCTCCAATCTACGAGCCATATGTGGACCAGGGGACCCCATTCCCTCCCTCCTTCTGATTAAAAGGAGGACATTAAATACAAATGTAATTGACCAGCTCTAAGAGAGTCATGTTCTCAAATTGATTTTCATGGTCACACATTCAATCACTCTGCACACCAAAGATAAGCCTTAAATACCAAATCTTTTTAGTTGAAAAGGGTAAATCCCAAATACAGGTAAATTAGATATTGAGTTTGGAAGGGGTTTTAAGCAATAAACTGTACTTTTCTAGCATTCAGACCGGGAGAGAATATGCAGATTATTAAAAGTTAAAAGTAAATGCATGTATGAAAACAAATATGTGCCATTCAATCTGAATTAGAAATCAAAGAATGAGTATGACGTATGTGTATACATATGTGTGTGTATAAACGTGTGTGTGTGTGTGTGTGCGTGTGGTATATTTGCCATTTGGATTTTCTCCCACAAATGCTCATCTCTATGGACTGAGTCCCTCACCATCATGCCTCTTTTTATATTTTCAGTATTTCTCTCTGTTTGCTTTCTTTCCCAAATACGGAGGCAGCTCCTGCATAGCTGAACAATAAGGGCATAACACTGGAAGTATAAACTGTGTTACAACACTTCCAGAATGAAAAACCAAAACCAAAATTAGTCTGAGATATTTTAAACTTTCTAGGTTTTTTTGTTTTGTTTTTAGGCAAGCTGAGGCTTATGAATGTCACATTTCCCCAGGTCCCCCAGTCCCACCCTCTATACAAAATGCCTTGCTATGTGGCTGTGGGAACTTTTCTTCTTCCCTCTCTTCAACAAAAGTGTCCAGTCATCCTTTTTGTCCCAGTTAAGGTGACAAGGATGTGGTAGGCTATGTGAGGGCAGACTAGGATGATGGGTACTTTTAAGTCTAAAAGAATAGTTGAAGAGGGGGCATGATTGAAGACTATAAAGTGGTGAATAATACATATGTAGTCAACATGGATTTGTCTAATATATCTGGCAGGGTTAGAATAAAGGCCTCCCTTTGAAACTGGCTCAAGCAGTAGGTTTAAGACAACCAAATGGTAGTCCTCCTCTCTACATAGCAGGTAATGAATTTATAGAACTCATTAATCCTACCCCCCTAGGTTGGGTGCCTCCCACTCTCTCAGCATTTCCCACTTAATTCTTTGTAGAATTCAGAATGGCATTTGTGTGCTTTCTTTTTTCTTAACTTCCTCTTCTGGGTCAGGATATGCAAATCTTGGGACTTCTTTTTATCTTGGGAAATAAAATGGAGGAGGGGCAGAACTGACCACATTATTGGGAGGTGCCTGGGACACATATAAAATAGGGGAGGGGTGGATAGGACCCTGCCAACCTGGCAAAGGTTTATGACCCCATTAAAATAACTATGCTAAATTAATCATTCTAAAACTCCCTTTTATCATGCTTCTCTCCTTTTCAAGAACCTAGAGTGACTCCCCATTGCTTTACAATCAAGTTGTCATGAAAACATTAGAATAACTCTTTTGGGTTGCTCATATTATGCAGTCAGTCCCCCATCATCTCTGACAGAGGCACCACATGTCCTTATCCTCCATTTCAGACACATTTCCCTCAGTAACCCATATAAGATCCATGGAACTGTCTTCCACCAAGATGTGGTAAAGGCTAAAAATATAGATTAAAAAAAAAAGGTTTCATGAAATCTTTAAGCCCATTTTCTGCTGAGTAGAATGGACAAGATCACTATTTGTCTAAAATTTACTATTCAAGCAAGTTGTGAGGGGAGGCTCTAATTCTAATAATATTAAACAAACATATTTAATATATTATAGTAATTTTTATTATTAATATAATATATTAAACAAATCCATGTTGATCACATATGGCATATTATTTATCATTTTAGTCTTTAGTCATGCCCCTCTTCAGCCTTTCTCTTTCAGACTAAAGAGTACCCATGATTCTCATCTGTCCTAATATTATACCACCTCCACCGTATCCTTGTCCATTCCTCTCTTTCTAAACCTTCTCCCGTTTTGTTATGTGTCCTGAGGAGGAGGGACTAGAACTATGTTCAGCATTCCAGGCACAAATATACTATGTTTTTCTCAACAGGGTAGAATAGTGTTTTCTGTTTCTGTCTTTTTTTCTTCCTTCAATATAATGCTCACCAATTTGTTGACCTCTTTGGCAACAGCAGCACAGTAGGCCAATGTCTTCAGGAAAGAGTCAGCAATGACTCCCAGGTCTCTTTCAAAAATCATAACTGATAGCTTGGAGCCCATCATTCTATAAATATAATTTCGATCATTTTTCTCTGTGTACTATTTTGCACTTGATAACAGTGAGATTTGTCAGCCGCTCTTCTTTCCTGTTCATGTAGTCCCACTTTATGTTACTGTAGTTTATCCCCATTAGTTTGGCTTTTTGCTGCCTGGAAAATGCTAATGCCATTTGTGAACTTGAAGATTTCATTGTATACTCCCTCTTCCACATCATTTATAAAAAAAAAAAGGTTGCGTATGACCAATTATTTTAATATCTACTGTAATCCTGCTGGGTCTGTTTTTGTTCTCTGAGAGTCCCTGTTTATCCCTAGACTTTCTTTCCTGCATTTAAGATCAATAATTCCCTACCTAAGAGCAAATAAATTAAGATTTCCTTATATTAATAATTATTAAACTTTTAATATGTTCAGAACTTAAAAAATTAAAACTGAATATATTACATCTACTATATCTTTTTTATTTACTTGATGCTTCAAACAACTCCAATTGATTTATTAAGGCATAATTTTCTCTTATAAAGTCCTTAATTCAATTCACAGATAAGACAGTCTTCTTTAAAAAAACAAATTGGACGCCAAAAGTAAACCCAAGGAATTCCTGTCAGACTACAGACTGCATAATTATATAGGTAATGTTATCAAAATCATACCCCAGTTTGTTTGTTTATATGACTGCATAGAAGGCATCAGTGACTTTCCTTGTGATTTCAGGTCCAATATTTTCTATTTTTGCTTGTTTTGTTTTAAAAGATTCTTTTATTGAGGCCTTTTATCTATGTAATAACTATTTAGACCCTTGTCTATTTCAGACTGAAGAAATGTGATTAAAAAATAAGCAAAAACAGTTATCTATTAGTTGATTACATCAGACAACATGTACAATTTTCTGTCTTAATAACTCTCTTCTTCTCCATTCCCAAAATGAAGAAGTTATATTTTATTATAAATTCTCTGGAACTTTCATTTATTTTTCCTTTACTTTGGGAAGTGGGCAGCTAGGTGGCGCAGTGAGTAGAGCACCGGCCCTGGAGTCAGGAGGACCTGAGTTCAAATATGACCTCAGACACTTAACAAACACACACAAAAACTAGCCGTGTGACCTTGGGCAAGTCATTTAACCCTAATAATTGCCCTCCAAAAAAAAAGGCAAAAAAAATATTGGGCAGTTAGAGTGATAGGTCCGAACATAAGAAGACTCATCTTTTGGAGTTCAAATGTAACATCAGACACTTAGTAGCTGGGTGACCTTGGGCAAGTCACTTAACCTTCTTGGCCTCAGTTTGTTCATCTGTAAAATGAGCTGAAGGAGGAAATGGCAAACTACTCTGGTATCTCTGCCAAGAAAATTCCTAAGGGGGTAACAAAGAATCATACACAAGTGAAAATGACTGAACAACAGAGTATACAATATTATATATATATATATATGATGTATATTTATAATTTTTCCCAGCCATTCTTTAATTGCTAGGCTCCCACTTTCTTTCTAGTTCTTTGCTATCAGAAAGAGTGCTGCTAGTAATCTTTTGATACTGATAAATGATAATGATTAAGATGATGATGATGATGATGATGAACAACAACAGTAATCCTAATAATCACTAACATTTATATAGCACTTACTATGTACCAGGCCCTATGCTAAGTGCATTCCAACAGTCAGCTCATCTGATCCTCATAACAACCCTGGGAGTTCATCTTTTATAGATGAGGAAATGGAGGCAAACAGGGGTTAAGTAACTTTCCAGGATCACAATAGCTAATATGTATCAGAGGCCAAATCTGAACTCAGATCTTCCTGACTCCAGGTGCTATCCTCTATCTATTGATTTTGTTTCTGACTTGATTTCCTTAGGGAATATGCGTAGAAGGGAAATTTCTGAGTCAAAATGTATGGCAAGTTTACATACTTTTATTTTAAAAAAAAGCTAAATTGAAATCCAAGACAATTGAACTATTTCACATTTCAACTAAACGTTCATTAGTACTCTTATCTTCCCCAATCCTTCTAACATTGGCTTTTGTTATCTTTAGATATTTTATGATGTGATCTGAAAATTTAGGGTTGTTTTAATTTAAACTTTCTTACTCCAATGCTTTCTACTCCAACTTGGTGCCTTTCAATGAAAGAAGAGAAAGATCTCAAGAAAAAAAATATAGTGGTTCCACAGGCAATGCAGAATACCAAGGGCAAATGTATGTTCTCATGAATTGAACTTAAAATTAATGAAGGGTGAACCAAATTTCACAGAGAGATTGTCTAAGGAAAGGAAGTATACTTTGGTAGAGAAAGGAGGAAACTTCCTAAGGAAATTTTCTATTCTAGTGAGAACAGTTGTATTTTATTTTATTTTTTTTTTTAGTTTTAGGTTATCAAAAATTGCTTATTTATCTGTCCCATCCCTCCCCTATACTGAGAAACTAGATAGTACTTGTAAGGTAAGTAGGGGATGGAAGAAATCATTTATATAACACCTACTATGTGCCAAGCACTACACTGGGTTTTATAAATATGATGTTATTTGATCCTTAGAACAATCATGTGAGGTAGTTGCTTTCATTTACCCCTGTTTTACAATTAAGAGAGTTGAGGCAGATGGAGTTTAAGAGATTTGCCCAGGGTTACCCAGCTAGTAAGTGTCTGAAGTCAAATTTGAGCTCAGGTCTTCCTGACTCCAGGGAAGGCACTATTCTACTATACTAAAATGTCTCATTTAAGTATTACTTGTATTTTAAAATATCCTGCACATATTTCTCACACCCAGATACTCAAGACTTTTAAATCCCTGAATGGAGTCCTAGGGACTATCCTCCTTATTCTGTTTAGGGGTGTAGCAGTATTCTGGAGTCTGTGGAAAATCTGCCCTCTCCTCCCACAGGATTGCATCCCATAAGACTGTACTCATTAACTTTCCTCTTTTGCTCTAGGTCCCCGCTTCCAAAGCTCCCCACTCATTTCCCCCATTTGTCTGGATAAAAGATTCCTACATATAGCTCTGGGGTGAGAATGAAGTAGGTCAACCATCAGTTAGGGATCAACTGCATGACCCAATATACTTCCTCTTTTTCCTACATAAGTCTTGCATTGTACCATTCAAGACATTTGTTTTCATGATACCCTAGTATTGGTGGAGGAATCAACTCCTGTTGAGCAGAGAAGAGCATCTTGATTATCAAACATCATGGCAGGTGATTGTGGTTAACAAGTGCCCTAAGAGACAGGAACTTTCCTTCTATAATAGAGTATGGTAATTGTGTTAAATCCAGAGTTCTGATTGTGTTCAGTTTGTCTTCTCCTTCAATAAAAACAGAAAAATAGCTTCTTCTGATTGAAAATCTTTTCAATATAATTATATAGTTGGTGGTGCAGTGGATAGAGCACTGGGCCTAGAGTCAGGAAGACAAGTTCAAAGCAGGTTTTAGACACTTACTTGCTAGCTGTGTGACCCTGGGCAAGTTACTTAACCCTTTTGCTTCAGTTTCCTCAACTGTAAAATGAGCTGGAGAAATGGCAAACCATTTCTGTATCTTTGCTAAGCAAACCCTAAATGGGGTCACTAAAAGTTGAACATGAATGAAACATTTGAACAATAACAAATCCGTGGAGAAGGGCCTGAGGATTTTCCATATACCTAACATAGTATATTGGCAAACATTAAGTAAATATTTATTGAATGAGTTTTTTGCTGTAGATGCTTGGAAAGTTACCTTAATCTTAAAAAAAAAATCTGTTGAATTAAGGGATGGGGGTTACATTTATGTGAATAATAATGACTAATGAAATAATAATGATAATGATAGTCTCTTGAAATGGGTGTATTCTATGAAATAAAACCTCAGCATATTCAATAATTCCTTATTTAAAAATTTTAAAATTATTAATAAATTGTATTGAGCTTTGCTCTCTAGTTTTTCATTACATGAAAACAATAACAGTTTGGTGTTTTGGAGTTTTAAATAGGTGGTCAGTTCATGTTCAAATAAAAGAGAAGTAAATATAGATTTAGATGAGATAATTTAAAAGCTCATTTTCTACAGTGTTGTTTACCACACCATTTTCAGGTCTTTTTTGGAACGTTCATTTTTAAAGATAACTATGTTTGTAGGAAGATTCATTTTTTTCCTCCTTTTTCATTTAAACAGAATGACTTTTTTCCCCCTTTAAACACTGGAACTTTTGTTATGTTAATCAGGCAGGGAACATTTCCAATTCAATTTTACCTGAGCTCTGGTCAGCTATAGTTTCCTTTTGTTTGATATCCCTTGGGCCCTTCCTTGTCTTTTAAACTGTAATCTAGTTGGAGCTGCGTCAATTTCTTCCGTCCATTACATTTATGGTGATATCATAGATTTTTAATCCCAGGAAAGTTCCCTGACCTGAACAGTAACGTGCCACGGAAAACCCATGTCTGAGCCCCTAAAAGTAGATCCTGCGGCTCCCTCTGTGGCCCCTTTACAAAACCCAAGGGTATAAATCATCCTGGGGCAGCACAATCAGGCTGCTGTATCCAGACTCTTTCCATTTTCAGATTGTGTTTTCATTGAATCTGGGAATAGAAACTTTGGCTCAACAGAGGCCTGTCAAGAGCAAGTGGAGCTCAGTAATTAATTGGTGATTTCAATGAAGTGGACATGTCCGATATTGCAAGGCAGCCAAACCTCTGCTCAGCTCTGTCACATCTCTGTACTAATGAGATTTTAAACTCCACTACTTTTTAGCTCTACACAAGAGCCCCAATCATTAAAAGGATTTTAATTTTTTTTTATCACAATTACCAGCTGTCATGAAGTTCAAGAAATAGAGCAATTTTCCTCCTCTTAGTCCATATCAGCAAGTTCCTGAATCTTAGGTGTACCAGGTGGGACGTGGTTCCTTTTGAACTGGTCACCTACTGGGAGGCAAGGGACAAAAACAAAACCTGGGAGGAAGCTAGAAAGGTTTAACTGTTGAGCTGCGAGATCAGAGTTCCCATTTAAGGACTACAGCTTTCCTGAAAGATGATTGGCATCCTCAATTTTTTTTTTTGCTTTGTTTCTTTCCTATTTGATTGCAGAGGTGATGGTGGTGGTGTCAGTGGCATTTATTAAGCACCTACTTTGTTCCAGGAACTTTGCTGGGTGCTGGGGATGCAAAGGCAAAAATAAAATAAAATAGTCCTGCCCTCAGGGAACTTCCTTTCTATCATTTATTTATTTGTTCGTTCGTTCATTCATTCATTTTTGCTTTTTGGAGGATAATTAGGGTTAAGTGACTTGCCCAAAGTCACACAGATAGTAAGTGTGTCAAGTGTCTGAGGCCACATTTGAACTCAGGTCCTCCTGACTCCAGGGCTGGTGCTCTATTCACTGTACCACCTAGCCACCCCCATTCTATTATTTTTTAATCGTTGGATAGGTAAAAGCTAAGTGGCACAGTGGATAACATTGCAGGCATCATTGGACTATCTCCTTTAGTAGCCACATATATGATGAGGTCTTTCATGCTAGCTCTCACACATGCTTCAATGTCAATATACATCAGCCTAGTATGGTGATTTGGTGCCAGAAAAACTGAGTTCAAATATGGCTTTGTTATTTGCTACCTAAGTTAGGTTAATTCATCTGTCTGGATCACAGCTTTCTTATCTGTAAAATGTCAGATTACAATTAATGATATCTAAGGTTTCTTCTAGCTCTCAGTTTTTTGATTCCATATCCCTATGGTCCTACTTAGAAACATTAAAATTATAAGATCAGTGGTACTGTTAAGATCATAGTGTTTCATTATTCTTAAATATACAGCAAAGAATATTGGGGTTAAAGATATGGACTTGGGGAGCAATAAAATGTATGGAATTATTACTTAATTTCTCAATTGGAGTCCAACCTTATCTCTTCCTCCTGCTCAATTCTGAGCCCAGATATTGTCCAACTATAGCATCTATCTAAATTATATGTTTATTGAAGGACTAACTCAATGAACTGCATGTCCCTTCTTTGCTCTAGTACCATGGATATTAGGCCAATTACATTTGCATTACTCTGTATTTCATTGAGGTGGCTCTGCAGGGTTCCAGGATTCGATACTATTAGTACAGTCATTTCTGTGAGTGGAGAATCTCACTGTTGATACAGAACTCTGTTTTTCTTTAGATCTTGCATGGGGCATCTTCTGTGACACGGGAAAATGTCATAGATAAACCTGAGCCTATTTTTCAGTCTCATTTGTTGTTAATGTTCAGTGGCTCATTGGGTATATGACATATAATATGGGTGTAAATAAAACCTGAACAGGCAGTGTGTGTGTGTGTGTTTGTATGTGTGTATATATATAGAAAGATACACATACACACATATACATATATGTACACACATATATGTGTGTATATTATATATGTTCACTGGCAATCTCCTAGAAGTAGCTGTCTACATTCTTACTCTCTTACTCTTATATTGTGCACATGTGTGTCTATATGTATACACATGTGTATGTTCACACGTGTGTACACACGTATATATTCAAGTAACACAAAGAGTGAACATATGTACATATGTAGTCAGTTATTTCTTGGAGATTGTCAGTCAAAAGGAGGAAATACACGCATATGGCAATAGCTTTAGGGAGTGGCGGGGTCAATGATGAGGTTATTTTTTTAAAGATGAAGGATATCAGGGGCGGCTAGGTGGCGCAGTAAGTAGAGTGTCGGCCCTGGAGTCAGAAGGACCTGAGTTCGGATCCGGCCTCAGACACTTAAGGCACACAAACAAAAACCTAGCCGTGTGACCTTGGGCAAGTTACTTAACCCCAATTGCCCTCCAAAAAGCAAAAAAAAAAAAAAAGATGAAGGATATCTAGATTATTTTTGCAGTAGATAATGG
Organism: Gymnobelideus leadbeateri; assembly: GCA_011680675.1. Classification (NCBI taxonomy): domain Eukaryota; kingdom Metazoa; phylum Chordata; class Mammalia; order Diprotodontia; family Petauridae; genus Gymnobelideus; species Gymnobelideus leadbeateri. The sequence continues at coordinate 29,978 of WOXC01003320.1, forward strand.
GACAGTAGGTTATGGAAGATTTGAGGAAGGAAGTAGGGCAGCTATGGGGCAATCTCTGGAAGGATTTTGAGATGTTTGAATCAAGGGTCCAAATAGAAAGGTTTGAGATGAAGGAAGGAAGGAGAAAATATGGTATGGTATCAAGAGGCTTTGAGTTATAGAATAGGGGGAATGAACTAACTCTTGGGGAATAGCTAGAACAGCCAAAAATGAGGTATGATCCCTCTGTCCAGAGAGTTGGTGGGGAGGTTTGTAGAGTGAGAGGTTTTGTCTGAGTCACTCCCTAAAGGTAATCCTGTTAAGTGCTTCTAGAAGTCCAATAATGGAGCAGTCAATTTACTCATTTACTACTGCTTGGATGCCTGAAAATGGGCTGTGATCAATATTTAATGTTACAATGAACACAAAAGATGGAGCTGCCCTCGTTTTAAAAGACATGACAGGGTTAGTTCTAGGGCTATATGCAGATTCAGGAATGGCATTAACCTCCATCAGGACTGTTTGTTACAATTACTCAGATTTCCCTTGGCATTGGTACTTGAATGCTCATTTGAGGCAAAAGCAATTGTGAGCTTTTTATTTTCTATTCTATATTTGAAATTAGATTTGTTTGTAAAATGAGGGAGAAGACAGTTCACTTTATATTTTATCCTACTTTGTTTCATTAATGGTAATATTAAAGTAAGCTTTGTCAGTTCAATTCATGAAATATTTTATTAAGCTTTTAATATGCGACACATTGTACTGGGCATTGGGAGTGCAAAGATAAAAACAGGAACAAAATCCTTACCTGTAAGGATCTTACTGTCTTGATTTAGTTAACATTAATTTAGATTTGGTCAATATATCAATGAATATTTATATGAGGGCAAGTTTTCAAAATACCAAGCTTTGCTAAACTGGTACATATACTGGCTTGTGCCTGTGTGTGTGTATGTGTGTGTGTGTGTGTGTGTGTGTGTGTGTGTGTGTGAGTGAATAAAACCTATACAAGTGCTGCATGTGTGTAATTAAAACCTGAAAACAAATGCTTTCTGTGTATGTGTATATGTTAGTAAAATCTAGACAGGCTCTCCATTTAACTAGCAAGGAGTTTGACCCAGGATTGATTAGAAAGGGATTAAGCTAGGCAACATATGAAAAATTATGTAGTGATGTTATATATCTCTTCAAAAGTTCATTTCCTTAGAAGTTGTATCCTCTCAGCAATTCTAGATGGTAAGAAACGATGAAATAACATGAGCTTCAAAGCATCAATATTACCAATACCCCAAAGAAGAGTGAAATGATGTGTTAGTTATAATTGGCAACAGAGAAACAAAGAATCTTAAGACTTGCAACAAAACCATGGATATATTTATGCAGAGGCAGAGACAGAATCCACAAAACTAAAGAGAGGAAAACAAAAACCTGGGGATTTGCTGCAATTTGACCAATGTAATTATTTTATTTGGGGGCATTGCCTAAAGATTTTGGAAGTCAATTCCAATTCAGGAATAATTTTTTTTTGTCTTTTTTTTATCTAATGACTTTTGCAATTGTTTTAATTTGATATTTGTTTTTCTTGAAGATTGACTGGAACTTTGTATTCTAGGTATGTATGTTTATGTAAAATTCTAGGCCTCTCACGTTTAACTCTTTAATAATTGGCTGGAATCCCCGAGTCTGTCATTACAATAACTCATGTAAGATCTATAAGCCAGATGGAATTCTACCTATTGCACAAGTGAGCATATTCTTCACCAGAAAGTGGCAATTATTTCATGCAGCACGTACTAGGACATCAGGGAAAGAGATGTTCCTTATTCTGCCCAATGGACCATGCGGCAACACCTGTTTTATATCTGGAAATCTTTCCAATTGCCACCAAAACAGCCAATGCTGAAATAGCATTATTAAGTCAAGTCATCTCATTTGTGCACCTTTTGGGAGAGAAAACTCTAGGAACCATGAAAATAAACCAGATCTCCTATTGACATGGTGTTTGTCCTTGTATTAAACATAGGCTTTCCCATTTGTCATCTATTAGAAAAACAACACAACTAGTCTCTGGAAAGAAAACAAGATTAAAAAAATCAGTTCTATGTTTAAATGAATATTCTCTTTGCGGAAAGACTTGGCTTGAGAATATGGGTAAAACATGTATGAACGTCTATTTTTATTAGAGTGGAGGGAGCTCATTGGTGATTTCAAAGGGCTTCACTAATTTTCTCTTTTTCCTTTTTGGTACTCATCTATAACCTAGAGTCTTAGAAAAATTTCGCTAGTCATTGAGAAGTTATGATTTATTCAGGGTTACACAGCCCGTATATGCCAGAGGAAGGACTGGAACCCAGACCTCCTGATCTAAGGAATAAATTTTGGAAGAGTTTAAGTGAAGTGTGATATAATCAAAAGAACACTGGATTTGGAGATTTAAAGATGTTCTATTTTTGACCTAGGCTTTCTAAATGTTTCTGAGTCTCAGTTTTCTTGGCTGTAAAATGGGAATAATAACTATATTTCTATGAAGTGGGGTTGTTGAGAGATTCAAATGACAGAATATATATATATATAATATTTTATAATACAAAGAATATTATATTGGAGGCAAAGGATCTGGGTTTGAATTCCTGTTCTGTTATTTTCTAACCATGTGACCTTAGGCAAATCATTTGACCTGTCTGAGGTATAGTTTCTTCCATCCTAAAAATGAGGGGGTTGCAATTAATAACCTGTAAAGTTCACTTTAGCTCTAAATCAGTTATCCTAAGTGCTTTATAAGTGTGGGCTATTATTAATAAGAAATGAAAAAAGTTTTTGTATAACATGTAGCATGGGTGAGGGGGAACCTTGTTTCTATAGTGGACCCGCAGAAAGATATTAATTTATAATTTTACTGAAAACTAAATATTTTGTGAAAAATTCAACTGTATTTTATGATCATGTTTAGGGAACACAAAAACCTATTCAACAACAACAAAAAAGAGACTTCCCACATACATTGTATACTATGGAAAGTTAAGATAGGCAGAAGAAAGAGATGATGTCTGAAGATTACATTTGAGAACTTTTACATTATTCTGAGCTTTCTTTTTCTTTTAGATGAAACTGACTTTGGGGTATTCTAATTTTATCTTTGTGGGAATAAAACACAAAAAAAATTCTATGTAGTGTAGCTTGTCAATTGCATGATTGCTTTTTTATAAGCCCCATTCCAAACTGGATAGTTAGAGTACCTCATCTGGGAATAAATTATTTTCTGTACTGTAACACTTATAGCTAAGGCAATAGCAAATCAAAATATTCAATGGGTTCCACATCAAATTAAGCTGAGGGGCAATTTGACCTTCAGGCTAGAAGCTTTCCTCTCTTGATGTGTTGACTAGAACATTTCCACTAAATGTAAATCAGTATTCTATCTTCACTGTGGTGACTGACTTTCTGATTTTACAAGTTGCTGTTGTGAAATGGGTATTTTGGTGGGCTACCAAAAATATGACTTTGTTCTTCTAAGAGAAGCCAATGGTAATGGAGGAAATAGACTGCTAGGGATTAAGAATTCTATCTATTTGGTTCTGAAGAGTATTATGCTAGTCTTTTGTCAATAATACAGCATAAGCATATATTTTGTTCTGACCTGAACCATTGTTACACAAAGAGATGATTCTGTTTTCCTTACACAGGTAAGTTCTAGCTTAGTAGTGCCCATTTATTTCTAGTACCTGTCCTTCTTTTTTCTAGCTGAGAATCAAAAACAACTATGATCTCCGAAACTGAAAAAAAGAAATATGGATTCTTTGTCTCAATCAATAAGCTCACTGGCCCTGCTGTTGTCTCTATGCCAACAAGTTGCCATCTAAGTCAGAAAGCTCACAAATCCAAAATAGTTCTAATAATTCCATTATGATTGGTTTTTAAAAGGACCTATGTAGTAATTAATTTCAAAGAAGAATTTAGACCTAGTTTGTTTACCTCCCAACAGATTTCCATCCATTAATTGCTTTTCACTATACTCCTGAGGGGGAAAAAATGTCATGGCCGCCATTTTGTAAAAATGAAATCTAAGGCAGGGGGGCTAAATGGCCTTGGCCAAGGTCACCCAGCAAGGCAGCCTCAGAATGCTCAATTTCCTGACTCACTGCCATATGCAGAGCCCTGGCTCCATAGTCCCTCCCAGCATGCCAGCAGGGGAGGCAATGGAGTCACCCAGAGCGGTAAGAAAGGTTGGGCACAATGCTCTGACACTGCATTGTGATGTTTGCATTAATATGTGATGACATACTGCAGTGACACAAATTCACAATGGAAATGTCACAATGGAGTATTGGAAAGTCGTTGAGGCTCTGTGGCTCCTGGTGAGTCCATTCACTCTCTAAGCTTAATCATTAGTTTAGAGAGAGGGAAGACAGGAGGTGGCTTTAGTTTATGGGCTTTAGTTTATTTGTTTGTTTATATGTTTGTTTATTTTGGAAGTGTAGCTTCCTTGGGATTTCTCTTCCCCAATAGAGCATTAGCCGACCTCTAGCAATTTTTAAGAATTCCCAAATTGCTAATTTCACTGTTGTCTTTAGCCACAATATTTTCAGATGTCAAAGTTTAACTAGCCTGTGGTTATTTGGGGCTCTTTTGTAAGTCTGCATTGTTATTAGTGGTAATTTATTCTCCATTGGGGAAAATAAAATATTAACAGCAATGATATTTCACATTCTGATGACTCCTTGAGCCTTTAGAGAGCACTCTCTTCAAAATCACATTATGAGGGAGTGGGGAAAATGAGAAAGAACATTGGATTTGTGGTCAGAGGACTTGGGTTCAAGTCCTACCCAGGTCTCTTTCTGTCTATTTGTCCTTTTGGCAAGTTGTTTATTTTCTCTAGGACTTAAATTCCTGAAATCTTAAAAATGAGGGAATTAGATGATATGGCCTCTCAAGTCCTTTCTAGCTATCAATTTATGTTCATAGGTAGGGCAAGTAGTGTTATATTCATTTTGAAGACAAGAAAATTGAAAGAGAAACAACTTGTCAGGGATCACACAGGTAGAAAATTTTGGAGCCAAACTTCATTTTTGAAAAATGTGTAGTCCAGGGCTCTTCCCCATGACACCAGTGTTCCATAATCCATTGCATTAGAAGGGGAAAATGTTGTTGAAAGTAAATGCTATTCCTGCAGCAAAGAAATATATAGTGTTGGTGGAAAGAGCATGATTAGAAACCAGGACAGCTAGACCTTAATCCTATACCCATCTTGGCTATTTACTACAGTTGTTCCAGAGTCACTGACTCCTCATCTATAAAATCAGAAAGTTGGACTAGACAATTTCTAAGGTTACTTTCAACTCCCAAATAATCCTCTAATTGGATGATTTTATATGGGTAGAGCCAATCTTACAGACAGAATGTCAGTTTCTTAAGAGCTGAGACTTTTTTGGTTTTGTATGTTTGTTTGTATTTTATATTCCTCTCCTCAGACTAGCAAAGTAAGTTGCACATATTAGTCATGTAATCAATGCTTGTTGAATTTAATTGTTGTTAAGTTAGGCAGAGTATAGGTTCATAGGAAGAGCCATGCCAGGGCTTCCTCTAAAAAGTATCCTTTCTCTTTCTCTTTCTCTTCCTCTTCTTCTCACCATATCGATCAAGTTCACTACCAGAAATGACTTCTTTAGAGAAACATTCTTTTGGAGTAAAGTTTTTCACAGCCCAGAGATTGTTTGTGCCTACACTCCTGGGAAGTTTAACAGCTTCTCTCCACCAATCATTAACACTTCAGCAAGGAATTTAGCTCATCAGAACACTTTTCTATGTCTTGGCCTTTTTATTTTCATTTGTTTGTTTTTCAATTAGATTTGCTCTTTTCAGTAGCTAGACCTTCTTAGACTATTGCACTTTTATGGACTGATTTAACTGTTTTATGCAAAGTAATGACCATTAAGTTAAATACCTCCCCAGAGAGAGAGAAAGAGAGAGAGAGAGAGAGAGAGAGAGAGAGAGAGAGAGAGAGAGAGAGAGAGAGAGAGAGAGAGAGAGAGAAATATATAAGAACATGACATACAGTCTGAGGCGGTTTCAACATTTTCTTATGCTATTTCTATTCTCTCTCCTTTCCATTTCATTTCAGATGATACTGAAATGATTACATTTGTTTCTGTTATGCTACAATTATTACAACCACTAATAACAATGGTATTAGAAGGTAATGTTGCTGATCAGCCATGAAAAAGCAAGGTCTTCTGGTTGTTTTTTTTCTAGTGGAGAAAATGAATTTTCTTTGAATTATCATAGCTTCAGTCCTGTTCCATTGTGATCACACATGCATTTGCAAGCTGGTTTTAGGGGGGGTACTGACTACACCTGTGGACAAGAGCAAATTAACTAATCAACTCAAAGATCTAACCTCCAGTGTGGCCTTATGGGCAGAACTTGAACCAACTTGGCTAAGGGACCACTGTGAGAAATCTCTCTTGTATCATGGAGTCTGATACTTCTGTTGAATGCACTACTTTTTAGTCAAGATCATTGTTTTCTTAGGTAGGTTTAAATAAAGAGCAACAATCTTTTATGAATGCTCAAAATTCATTAAATTATCTTTATTTTTATTTAAAAATGACTAAATTTTTTTGAATTTATTTGTCATGCCAAAGTATACATATGTGTTTTTATCTATATTATATTATGGAAATCGTGCTTTGGATAAGATATTCATGGCTTTTAGTCTGACCTCTTTAGTGAAAACATATAAAACAATATAATGATCTCTATACTTGTGCCATATGTATTCAATAGCTATTTATTTAATATTTCATATAAGACAAAATCCAATTATAAATTAGGAGATGCCTCATGGTATGGGGGCACTAAACTTGAAATAAAGATACATGGGTCCAAATCCACTTACCAAACTCTGTGACTATGGGCACTTAAATTATTTAATCATTCAACATTCAGGGGCCTCAGTGTTTTGTCTGTACACTGGGCATGATGATAATTACTTCCTAGCTTGCAGGACTTGTGAGGAAAATTACTTATATACCTAAATCACTATAGGAATTGTCACACACAATCGGAATTTTAAAATAGTCCTCTACAGACATTCATATGTCCTTTTTGTTACCTTTGAATTTTCTACAATAGGTTAAAACAGAAATTAAATTTAAAGAAAACATATATTTCATTTAAAACAAAACTAATATTTTCTTAGCCCAATGTTTTAGTCTGCAAACTAGGGCCATTGTAGATGGAACAAATTTATAAACAGCCAGAAGAAGACAATCATGAAGAAATGAGATAATAGTCTTCAGATGAAACAATTAAAGATGAATTATGACATAATTACAGACCCCCTGATGGGTAAAGAAGAAAGCTACTGATGATATAACAGTGTTTGCTGTAGTGACTACTGCTGTTTAGGCTAAAGAGATATTTTCATTGCAAATTTCTCTATTTAGTTGTTTATAACTTTCTCAAAACATCTCTCTAAATTGGAAATTTTTGTGTTTTATTTGAGTCTAAATAAAAATATCTTTAAAAATTTTAAGCAAAATGTCACAAGGTATTTTTTTGCCCTTGAATGTTATTCCAAGAACTCCTAAAAATAGGAATTTCAAATTTATTAGAATTATAGTTCAATATTAAGTGCACACATTAAAGTCACAGTTGAAGAAAACTTTCTCTTTGTACTTGACCATACATGAGAGACTTGTATTTTATCTTCAGATTTCCAAATGAAGAGACCATTTCTTTAATTTGCCAATATATTGGCAAAGACCCTATATTTATAAGTCAAAAATATATTATGAGCAAAATTATAAAACAAAGTATTTTAGGAGAAAATGAGGCCATGGAATTATATAAAAAAGAAGGAAAGTGAAGAAATTTCCTTACAAAATATATTTACATAAATGTATTTTGTGACAGTGTTGACACATCATATTTATATATGGATCAAATGTAATAATGTATGTAAAGTGCTGGGGAAACCTTAGAGTGCTATGTAAATGTTATCTATTATTGTTATTATTATCATTATTTCATAAGGCTTTAAGATTTAAAAAGCAGTTCCCTCACAACAGCTCTGAAGTGGAAAGTGCAAGAGTCATTATCATTTAAGAGACAAGGAAAAGTAAGAGAGAGAAGTAAAGTGATTTGCAAAAGTCACATGACTAATAAATGACACAACCAGGAACCCCATTCTGCTGTGTCACACACTGCCTGAAGACAATGGCATACACTGTATTCTTATGGCTTTAGTACAAGACACAGCCATGAAATGCTTAGCATAACTAAATACTATTTTACAAGCTCTGTGACTTAGTATTCATTTGTTAGTAAGATGATTGACCTCAATCATTGCAATATTCTGTCCTCTGTATACAATTTTAGTCCATTTGGTCTAGGATTATTTTGCTAACAGCAACAATTCTTCCCTCTCCCTCCTCATTCTCACTATTTTTTTTTTTTTTTGGATGACCATGTTGCTATTTTCCTTCACACTGATGACAAAAGATTAGGGAGATTATCTCTGAACATAACCATTTACTCTTAGCAAGGGATTATGGACCAATAGTCTAAAATTTTTCCCAAATTCATCTTAAAACTGTTTTCAGTCCTGTAACTCTATTGCGTAGTTATTGGAATCACAGTTTGGTTGAAGGCAGGATGAGTTAATGTAAGTCGAACTCATGTGAAGTGAAATGAGCAGAACTAGGAGAACATTGGACACAGAAACAATAATATTGTGAGGACGATCAACTGGGAAAAACTTACCTATTTTGATCAACACAATGTTCCAAGACAATTCTAAAGGACCCATGATGAAAAATGTTATCCCCCTCCAGAGAGAGAATTGATGAAGTCTGGATGGAGATTGAAGCATACATTTTAAAATTTTATTTTTCTTATTTTATTTTTTGTCTGCATTTTCTTTTGCAACATTACTAATATGGAAATATGCTTTGGATGTCTATGTTTTTATAATAGATATCAAATTGTTTGACTATTAAAGGAGGGAGGAGAGCAGGAGGGAAGGAGAGAATTTAGAATTTAGAGTTTTAAAAAAATGGTTGTTAAAATTTTCCCCATATGTTTGGGAAATATTTAAAGAAATAAATTAAAATAGATATTAAAGAAAAAGATTTCCCAGGTTTTTCTGCAATGAGCATCTTGCTCATCATTTTTTATAGCACAATAGTATTCCATCACAATCACATATTACAGTTTATCAGCCATGCCCCAATTGATGGGCATCCTTTCATTTTCCAATTCTTTGCCACCACAGAAAGAATTACTATAAATCTTTTTGCACAAATAAGTCCTTTCCCCTTTTTTGATGTCTTTAGGATATAGACCTAGTAGTGGTATGACTCAGTCAAAGGGTATATGTGGTTTTATAGCCTTTTAGGCATAGTTCCAAATTTTTTGCCAGAATGATTGGACTCACAACTCCAGCAAAAATGCACTAGTATCCCCAAATCCCCCCAGTATTTGTCAGTTTCCTATTCTATTATGCTCACCAATATAATAGGTATGAGGTGGTGCCTCAGAGTTGATTTAATTTTTATTTCTTTTTTAAAAATTAAAGAAACTTTGGAGGTGGGAAGGCAAGGCAATTGAGGTTAAGTGACATGCCCAAGGTCACACAGCTAGTTAAGTGTCAAGTGTCTGAGACTGGATTTGACCTGAGATTCCCCTAACTTTAGGGCTAGTGCTCACTGAGCCACCTAGCTGCCCGTGATTTTTATTTCTTACTGATAGTTTTCAAGTAGTGGCTAGAAGATGAAATTATTTCTTCAAGATTATTTAAAGGAGATGCCTGGGGGCAGCTAGGTGGTGCAGTGAGTAGAGTGCCAGCCCTGGAGTCAGAAGGACCTGAGTTTGGATCCGGCCTCAGACACTTAACGCACACACAAACAAAAACCTAGCCATGTGACCTTGGGTGAGTTACTTAACCCCAATTGCCCTCCAAAAATAAAATAAAATAAAAATAAAGGAGATGCCTGCTCAGTTATGGAATGGAATGGTTGAGTCCTGAGATCCTTTCCTTCTTGAAGATTTTATGATTATGTGCCTAAGGTTGTTGCAGAGCCAGAACTTATCACAGCCTCTGCCTTCCAGGTATGACTCCTTTCTAGGAGCTGTCATAGGCTGAAAAGAATTAAGAATGTCTTCCTGTCAAGGGAAGGGAGCCTTGCTTTGTCTGTACTCAGCTGTATCCATTTCTTCCTCCTTATCATTCTTTGTTTCACATTCTAAATCTTTGAATAATGCAGTTCAATATACATTTAAGTACCTACTATGTGCCAGGGGGTAGGCATCTAGGTAGTGCAGTGGATAGAGTGCCAGGCCTGGAGTAAGGAAGACCCATCTTCCTGAATTCAAATCTGGCCTCAGACTCTTACTGTGTGAGCCTGGTCAAGTCACTTAACTCTATTTGCCTCAATTTCCTTGCCTATAAAATGAGCTGGAGAAGGAAATGGCAAACCACTCCAGAATCTTTGCCAAGCAAATCCCAAATGGGGTCACAACTGAACAACAATATGCCAGGCATTGTGTTAGGCACTGAGGATACAAAGGCAAAGTTGACTCAGAGTCTGTCTTCAAGGAGCTTATTATCTACTAGTACTAGGATGTCTGAGAAGATAAGCTGTAGAACGTTTTCTTGAGGGAGATACTATAAGTGGCACAAGTGAAATTAACATGAGCTATCTCCTCACATAATTCTCAAGTGCTAGCTCAGCCAGGGCATCTGGGTTTTGAATGGTACCCCAAGTACCTCTTTTAAGTTAGGGGCAAGACAGCCTTCTTCCATTGAGAACTGCCAGTTCTTCAGAGAGTGGGGAATTTGTTGACAACTTTCTATAGTTAGGCCCTTCTACCATTTTGGATACTACTTCTACAATATCTACAATAATGTAATTTTCTTTGGAGCTATGCCCAAAGGACTATAACATTCCTTTTGACTCAGCCATCCTAGCTACCTAGGATGACCTGCTAGCACAAGTTCTTTGATCTGCTTTTCTAATGGAAAGACAACTTCAGAGGGGTCAACAATCTTACTTTAATTACAGATAAGTAAAAAGAAGTGAATATCCAAGAAAGAATCCAACAGACAGGGCTCCAGCTGTCTGAACAAATAATACAACCACCTACATACACCACCACACTGGAAGAGCACCAACATCTGAGTAGTCAGGGGCTCTTTAACAAATGGCTACTCAGAGTCCCATCCAGGGAATCAAAAAGTTCTTCTCATGAGTGAGCCCCCAAAGTATAAGACTAACCTCTCAGCATATATAGCTTTCAACTAGAGCCAGAAGGCATCACAAACTATGTGGCTCAGTCCTGATTCACTCAGTATCAGAAGGTGTGAAAGCCTTCCTGCAACTAAGCCTCCCCCTAAGCAAGCCCCTCAGGCAAGTTTCTCCCCAATAGTCTCTGTGTGACTCAGGATGTATCACAGCTGTGATAGAAATACTTGGGTACCTTTAGACCTGGGAACATGGCTCCTGTTCCAAGGGAAAGGGAGACACATGAGGTCACATAGGCCTATTACTGGATGGGGAAGATCTTCCTATTCCATTAACATTATATCTAGGCAAATCACTTAATCCCTCTGGGCTTCATTTTCTACCTAGGTAAAATAAGAATAGTAATAATAACAGTAATACCTATATCACTTACCTCAATGGGCTGTGGCTCGAATGACAGACTGTGAATGTAATAATAGTGTGACTTTACCGAGAATAGTTCTTCAACAGGGATAAAGTGATTCCATTTACCATTGTACCCTCAGCATTCATGCCCTGATTATTTTTGTTGTCATCTTGTGACCCTTTAAGAACATTATTACATCATTCTTAAAGTTTGGCAGGCACAGTGACATCATTCATAGGTGTGACTGTCCCGTTTTTTTTTCTAGGCAGACACAGATAAGGACTCAATCTATGTTTTCACTGAGTACAGGAAACTCTTTAGAGAGGAAACTCCCTTTGCTGCTACAGGTTGAGACCTTCTTTATAATTGATTATCTTAGAGAACTATCAAGAGAACTGAGAAGTTAAGGGACTTGCTCAGGGTTTCACAGTCAGCATGTGTCAGAAGCAAAACTCAAACCTAGCTCTTCCCAGGTGCTTCAAGATAGGCTGTCTATCCACGAAGTCATGCTGTCTTTGTGGGTAGATAGATAACAAAAGCATGAAACAGAGAAGACGTGCAGATTATAACATTTCTTGCAATGGCATTTATTCGTATAAATTCTTAGTGATTTCTTAAGCTCAAATGAATAATTTAATTGAAGGGAAGATGAGGCAAAAATAGTCTAATATAAGTACATTTCCAAATGATTATGGACTATGTGATTAGATAATTTGTACTTCTGGAAAAACTAACAATGATTCTCTGCATTCCCCACATATCACTGTAGTGCTAGGTACTGGACTTCCCGAGGCTTCAATGCCAGTTTTCTTTTTCTAGTCCTTGAAGGAATTACTTTTTTCTTTCCTAGACCAATACCATGGGAATATACCACTTCACCATCAGGTTTGGAAATTGACTAATTGTACTGTAAAATTTTTGCATGTTTCCAGTACACATTATGGCATATGAATGAAGATATGAATTTTCATACAGCTTAGAGGAATTATTTCTCATTCTTTTTAGCCTTTTCCCAGGCAAGTTCCTTTTAGGGTAAAACCCTGGAATATGATGCTTCTCCTTTAGTTGTTACTCAACAAAATGGAGCATAGCACCTATGTTCTGGGCCTATGAAAGGGTAAGAAAATGGCCATTTTTTATTTGGAGTGGCACAGGGAAAATGTTGGATCAAGTCAACAAATTCGTCATCTTTTCTCTTGTTTTGGAAATGAAGGTGACAATGTCTGAGGCTCATGGTCTAGGAAAAGATGGAAGGTGGTCAAAAGTAACTGGGGAAGAAATAATGTTAACAAGGAGGCCTACTTCTGTCAATGAAGAGACATACAATAAGTTGGTCACTTTGGGGAGGTTTGTTAGCTCCTGAAGGGAAGGCATAGCAACCATATATGACTGAATAATAGAAGTTCTTACATGCTCTGAAGACTGTGCCAGATTCTGGCTGCCCAAGCTTGATCTGATTGGCTTCTATCGTGTCTTTCTCTGGTTTCTACAACACCAGTAAAGACTTTGAATGGAGTTTGGGATTCTGGGGATAGAAGAAACGACAGGGGCTTCACTCCTAATGGTTTATGATGACAATGCTGGTACATTTCTATTTAATTATAGCTTTTACTTATTCATTATTTTCTTCTTAACTATATCTATACTTCAAATGATGTAGGACAAAATATATGAATATTGTGTATGTATAATGCATATGTGTGTATCCACCCACATTCAGTACCTATGCCGATAATACTTTATAATGATGTAGTGTGCCAGATTTTTAATCAAAGCATCCTTTTGTTACAGTGCAAAACTAATTGTGTTGTTGTGTGTTGGAGGTCAAAGTTGTTATAATAAAACATCCATCTTGCAGCTTTTTAGAGGAACCTGTTTAAAAAGGTTAAAGTGGGTAATTATCACCACCCTAATTTACAACTACTTGGCAATAAGAGTTGCTTTTCAATGAACCATTTATTCATGATCCGCTGCTTCACACTGCAGGATTCTTCTTGACTAGGTTAGAAAATGTAATTAATAAATGATAGGATTATTTATGGTTCACGGTGCCAGATTGGGAAATACAATGATATACAGAATGAGCTAAAATTATTCTTGCAAGCAGCATCTCAGCCTTTAATCCAGGGATTGAATTGTCACATTACTTGATATGGTGTGGTGAACTCTTGATGGAATTCATAGGACACAATTTTCCATTTGTTGTCCTTGTTCACTTCTGTGCCAATAAAGAAAAGTCCACATTCCTTCTGGAATACAGCAGATGCACATCAACACATTAATCTTTGTCTCGGTGTGGCTAGACAGGCTTGATTTAGATAGTCAAATGATTGCCTGTTTGAGAAATTATCTAGAAGTGATAGTGACCAAATATAAATTAGAACGCATTTAGCACTCAGTCATGACACTTATTGTTTAGTCGTTTTTATTCATGACTGACTCTTTGTTGTCCCATTTGGGGTTTTCTTAGCAAAGATACTGGTGTGGCTTGTCATTTCCTTCTCCATCTCATTTTACAGATGAGGGAACTGAGGCAAGAAGGGTTAAATGATTTGTCCAGGGTCATACGGCTTATAAGTGTCTGAGGCCAGATTTGAACTCAGGAAGATGAGTCCTGACCCCAGGACTGGCACTCTATTCACTGTGCCACCTAGCTGCCCCTAGGCATGGACAGATAGGACACCTAACAGAGCAACTGTCAGATCAAGACATATTCAACTATATAGTGTTGCAAAGTCCTACTAAAGGGGAAATGTTTTCAACATTAACTGAAGATTTACTAGTTCTATTAGTTTTCAAACAAAGTTACATCCTCTTTCACAGCAAAATGATGCTGTTGATGATATAAAGTAAAAGCTTTCTCTAAGTCCAGAAGCTTCCTACTGCCTACAAGCACTTCTACGTCTCCTCCATCCTCGTTGCTCTATCCATCCCTAATAGCTTTCATCCCATATCTCTTCTTCCTTTTATTTCTAAACTCTTTGAGATGATCTTCTATAATAGATGCTGCCACTTCCTTCCTTTGCACTGTCTTCTTAATTCTGTATAATCTGGCTTCTGACCTCATAATTCAACTCAAATTACACTCCAAAGTAAAGAATGATCTTAATTGCCAAATGTAATAGCCTTTCTCAATCCTCATCCCTCTTGAACGTTCTGTAGGCTTTGGCATTGTCAGTCACCCTCTTCTCCTTGATATTCCCTTTTCTCTAGCTTTTCATCATGCTATGTTCTCTTGGCTCTCCTCTCACCTATTTAACCACTCCAACAACCCTCTACTCATTTCGAGTTCCCTGTTACTCTCAGGGGTATCACCATACTCACAGTTACCCTGGCTTGTAGCCTAGGTGGCATCCTACACACTCTTCATTCATCTGTTGCCAAGGCTTGTTGATTTTTTACCTTTTTAACATTTTTGGTATATACCACCTTCTTTTCTCTGATACCTTTACCACTCTGATGCAGGTCCTCACCACCTCATGTTTGGACCATTGCAGTACCTTCTTATTGGTCTCACTGATACAACTCTCCTTCACTGCAACCTGTCCTCCACTCAATTGTCAAAAATGATCTTCCCCTACAGTCCGTAAACTCCATTGACTACCTGGAACCCTAAGGATCAAATATAATATCCTCTGGTATTGAAAGACCTTCAAAATGTGACTTCCACCCATATCTTTTTGGTCTTTTTACTCCTTATACCCCACCATGTAGTTTGTGATCCAGTGACACTGGCTTCCTTGCCCTTCCTTCCACTGAGCATTATATTTCCCATTCTTGACATTTTCCTAGCTATCCCTCAGTCTTGAAATTCTCTCCTACCTCATACTCACCTATTGGCTTCCCTGGTTTCCTTTAAGTCCCATAAAAAATCCTAACTTTTACAGGAAGCTGTACCACCAACACAATATTCACAGCACTGATGGGAACTATAAATATGCTGACTTAGTTCTCAATTGCAAAATATAGTAGACTCTTCATATAGAAGACAGAAACAAAACCTTTATCCAGACATCAGAGAGCCAAATTCCAACACCAGGAAACTGAATCCATATTAGTAACAAAGAAGTTAATACATCATAGCACAGGGGGGAGCCGTACAATCTAGGGATTCAAAACACATTTAGCCTTCCCACAAACAAACACTCACAAGCCTAGCTGTATCCTTGGGTGTGTCCTCTCCTCCCTCCAGTTCTAACTGCTCTGACTCCCATCTTCCTGTGGACTCTGCTCCACCCTTTAGCAAACTCCTCCCACCACAGGCTCCATGTGATTATATTCAGCCTATTAGGGTATAGGAAAGATTTTCAGATTCCTTTAGGTCTATTAAGGGACAGGGAAGATCTTCAAATTCCCATTACAAAAGCCTTTCCAAATCTCTCTTAATATGAGTGTCTGCCCTCTATTGATTATTTTCTATTTATCCTTTCTATAGCTGATTTGTACATAAATGTTTGCATAGGGTCTCTTTTAGACTAAGAGCACCTTCCAAGTAGGGACTATATTTTGCCTTGAATTGTATCTTAGCATAGAACTTAAAGTATAGTAGGCATTTAATAAATGTTTATTGATGATTACTAATAGTAAGGTTTTTCAAGCATTAAATGTCTAATGGACCAGGCTAAGAGGTTAAATGAGTTGCCCAAAGTAATATAAGGTGGCAGAGGTGGGCCTTAAATATAGATCTTCTGGTGCCAAATCTTAAACTCATTCCCCTATACCAAGCTAAACAGATGCTTCCTGTCTGCAAATTTCCAATTCTAGGACAAAGCAATGAGATTTATAGTATCAACAAAATCAAAATGAAGATTCTGCCTTTGAAACACATTTCATATGTATATATGATCTTTTCTTCAAATGTTAAACATGGTGTCTGGTCATGGGAGGTAAAATTTGCATCTTTACAGGTAGGGAAACAGACACTTTGTAAAGTTCTGAGTTGGTGGTAATCCACTACAACCTTTCGATTGCTAGTTTTCTCTTTTACCTATGGAATCAATTTATTCTATTTCTTTTAAAAAGGCTTGGTCAGAAAGTTGATGACTATAAATACTAAAACTTGACTGAAAAGTGATATGGGGGGTTGTTTGGGAATTTTTCCTTACTTATAACCTCCTGTGACCTAAGACCACAGAGAAGTAAAACTATGGGTGTGCTAAACATTCTTGTATATGATATTGAAGTCCTGTCAGGTTTTTGATTAGATGGGCTAATAATTCTCTAAAAAGCAGTCTTTCTCTATGGCTTTTGAGTTTCACTTAGGATTCTAAGAAACAATCTAGAAGCCTCTTTGCTTGGCAGCTTGAAGATTAGAGATAGGTAAGAGTGCTAGGGTTAATCAAGCTGAAAAAAAGCTGACATATTCAAGAGAAGATTGTCAGCAAATTAAGATGGAAACGAAGTTCCCAAAGTTTTTCAGGTTTCTCTATGTATTTGAAGAGGAAAACACACACACACACACACACACACACACACACACATGCACATGCACACACACATACACATGCACATGCACATACATACATGTTAAAAGCTTAGACTTGGCTAAATTTTTTCCACTTGTGAATAGAATTACTATAGCTGTACCTGAAGTCTCTTGGCACAATAATTAAGTATTATAGACAGTGCTTAAATAATGACTTAATAGTCTGGATACCAAATAATTAAAAGGGCTGTTTCAAGAATCTTTTTTATATTTCTTAAACTAAGATCCTCTCAATAACTAGAGTGAAGCACAGGTTTCATTTCTATGATGACCTTTTTCTTTTTTGCTTGTTTTAAATTTAGTTTTTCTTTAAATTTAAAAATCAACAAGGAGAAGGGTGTTTGCACGATCACCTTAGATTCAGCTTTTTAAAATAGGGTTACACCTTCCAGTTGCTCTGTCTTCCACTGGCTGATCTGATACTCAGTTTGACTTTGGGTACCCGTTTTCCCCTGGGAGATTCAAATCTGTCAATTAAGATAGAACACCTGCTTTTTCTCTGATTTTTCAGCAGATTTACATTCTGAAAAGCAAAGCAGGTGCTTGAATTTTGTAGCATTTATAATGAAATGGAAAATTGTCAATGTCACCAAAGTGATTGAAAAATTTCCAAAATGAAGTTGAATTCATGAAATGTTATGAGGCTGTGAGAACAGAATTCAGAAATGGTTTTCAAGAAGAAAGAGTGAACCAGAGAGCTTTGTGGAAAAATTTGAAATAAATGGGTTTTTTGGATGGCAGTGAAACCTGAGAATTTCATGGATATCCAGAAGTTTGAATTAAAAAAAATAAATTGAGTGTCTGAATGCAATTTTATGTTGTATTTTTAATACAGCATGTGTGAATAGCAAATTGTCAGGAACTCTTAGCAGTGCTATTATATCTGTTATTCCAGAGCCAGGAAGAGTTATAGGAAATTGCTGCAATTACAGTCTCATTTCATTGATTAACGCCGATTGCAAAATAGTCACAAAAATATTGGCATTGAAGTCTGAATCTTTTACCTAATACTATTCATGCCAGTCAAACTGGCTTCATCAAAAGGAGTTAAAACAACAATAATATGGAGGAGATGTGGGAAAACTGGGACACTAATGCACTGTTGGTGGAGTTGTGAACTGATCCAACCATTCTGGAGAGCAATTTGGAACTCTGCCTAAAGGGCTATAAAACTGTGTATACCCTTTGATCCAGCAACACCACTGCTAGATCTATGTCCTATAGACATCCAAAAAAAGAGAAAAGGACCTATTTGTACAAAAACATTTATAGCAGCTCTTTTTGTGGTGACTAACTGGAAATTGAAGGGATGTCCATCAATTGGGGAATGTATGAACAAGTTGTGGTATATGATTGTAATGGATTATTATTCTGCTATAAGAAAAGACAAGCAGGATAATTTCAGAAAAACCTGGAAATATTTACATGAACTGATGCATAGTGAAGTGAACAGAACCAGGAGAACATTGGACATAGTAATAGCAATCTTGTTTGATGAAGAATTTTGAATGACTTGGCCATTCTCTGCAAAGTCATGATATAAGACAATCCCAAGGGACTAATAATGAAGTGTATTATCCGCCTCCAGAAAAACAATTGATATTGATTATATACAGACTGGAACATGCTATTTTTCACTTTCTTTCATCCAAGTCTTTTTGTACAAAATGACTAGTATGCAAATGTTTTACATAATTGCACATGTATAACCTATGTATGATTGCTTACCATGTATGGGAGTGGGGAGGGAAAGGACGGAAGAAGGGATAGAATTTGGAACTCAAAATTTTAAAAATGCTTAAAAAACAACGACAATAACAACAGAGCTGCTTCATTGTGCTAATAAATTGTGCTCAGCAAAAGGACTTCACATATTGGTGATACTTTTTTAGGTCTAATTTTTTGGGTCATTGTAAGAGTAGCAAACGATGACTTTGTATGAACCCTTGGCTTGTCCTAAGAACACCATATGAATGAAGCTATTGCAACCATTTAAAAATGATTGTATTTTTTGTAATGTATTACATATTATACATATATGTATATAAAATGCATATGACTGCATGTTTTTCACAAAATAAAGCCATTAATACCAATTAACTACCATAATTAGTATGATCATGGGAAATGTCAGACTCTCAGTTTACTCATCTGTAAAA
>WOXC01003321.1:0-73266 GCA_011680675.1 Gymnobelideus leadbeateri
GGTGGCGCAGTGAATAGAGCGCCGGCCCTGGAATCAGAAGGACCTGAGTTCGGAGCCGGCCTCCGACACTTCATCCGCACAAACAAAAACCTAGCCGTGTAACCTTGGGCAAGTTACTTAACCCCAATTGCCCTAAAGGGGCGGCTAGGTGGCGCAGTGAGTAAGAGCGCCGGCCTCGGAGTTGGGATGACCCGAGATCAGATCCGGCCTCAGAAAATGAGCACCCACGCATAAATAATGACTAGCCGTGTAACCTTGAGCAAGTTACTTAACCCCAATTGCTTTAAAAAAAAAAAAGTGTCACTCTTGTACTGGGTTCTCATTTACCATAATTATCCTAATACAGGAACACACAGACCACATTCTAATTTAGTTCCAGAACACATTTTGATTAGACCCAATCTAAGTTTTATAGCTGCTAGTGTCTTCTGGAGTAAAGGAGCTATAGTTGGAGAGAGTTTCATTATGGATTTGTGAGATGAAGAGAAAGGAAGAAGAGGAAATTCTCAGGGTATAGTTTCTATTTTCTTTTTTTTTTTTTAATTAAATTGATTTGTTTATTTACATTTAGTTTAAAACATTTAGTTCCTCAGTCCCTTGGGTTTCAATTTTTCTTCCCCCATCTCCTCTCCCTGCCCCCCCCCCCATCATGGTGTCACTTAAATATAGGATCTACAAGTATCTTCACATTAATCATTAGTCAGGTTGTAAAGAAAGATTATAACTGATGGAATGATCAGTGGGAACAAGGAAACAAGACAGCATATTGTAGGACTATGGTTTTTAATTCATTCTGCTATCTGCCTCTGTTTTATAGGAGAGTTCATCCCATTCACATTCACAGTTATGATTACCATCTGTATCTTTCCCTCCATCCTATTCCCTCCCCTATTTATGCTTTTATTTTTCCCCTTCTCCCTTTCCCTCCTTAAGAGTTTTCCTTTTGACTGCTGCCTCCCTCAGTATTCCCTCCTTATCAACCCCCCTCCCTTATAAACCCCCAGCCCCTTTTCTTAGCCCTTCCCCTCTCCTACTGCCTGTAGGATACAATAGATTTTTTTTTTTTTAAAGCAATTGGGGTTAAATAACTTGCTCAAGGTTACACGGCTAGTCATTATTTATGCATGGGTGCTCATCCGAGGCCGGCGCTCTTACTCACTGTGCCACCTAGCCGCCCCTTTAGGGCAATTGGGGTTAAGTAACTTGCCCAGGGTTACACGGCTAGGTTTTTGTTTGTATGGATTAAGTGTCGGAGGCCCGCTCCGAACTCAGGTCCTTCTGATTCCAGGGCCGGCGCTCTATTCACTGCGCCACCTAGCCGCCCCGGATACGATAGATTTTTATACTTAATGTAGTATGTTATTTCTTCCTCAAACCAAGATTAACAAGAATAGATCTCATGCAATGCTCCTCTCCGTCCCCGCTTTCCCTCTATTATGATGTTTTATGCCTCTTCTTGATAGAGTCCTATACTTAACTGATTGTTATTCCCTCTTTACACCAGAACCAGCGAGGGTGAAGCTCATATAATGTTCATCTCTCTCCCTTCTTTCCCTCTATTATAATGTTTTTATGCTTCTTTGTGTGGCATAATTTACCCTTTTCTGCTTCATTCTTTCCTTTTCTTCCATTGCAGTCCCTTTGCAGCCCTTAAGTTTTTTTTTTTATCATCATTTTGTGTACTGTATACCCACACCCTCTATTTATCTATATCCCTTTTGTGTTTTGTTTTGTTTTGTTTTGCTTTTTTGGGGGGCAATTGGGGTTGACTTGCCCAAAGTCACGTGGCTAGTTAAGTGTTAAGTGTCTGAGGTCAGATTTGAACTCAGGTCCTCCTGACTCCAGGGCCAGTGCTCTATTCACTGCACCACCTAGCCGCCTCTCTATATCCCTTTTAGATGTCGCCATAAGTGTATAATTCTCAATATTAGCAGGTAGCTTCCCATATAGGGATGTAAAGAGTTTTCTCTTATTAAATAACAAGGTGTGTGTGTGTGTGTGTGTGTGTGTGTGTGTGTGTGTGTGTGTGTGTGTGTATTTTCCCTATTTACCTTTCTATGTCTCTCTTGAGTCTTGTAATTGGAGGATGAATTTTCCATTGAGCTCTGGCTTTTTCATCAGGAAGATCTGGAAATCCCTTATATCATTGAATGGCCATCTCCTTCCCTGGAAGATTATGCTCAATTTTGCTGGATAGCTGATCCTTGGTTGTAACCTGTGGAATATCAAATTCTTTTGCCTTGTGGAATATCATATTCCAGTCCCTCTGATCTTTCAATGCAGAAGCTGCCAGATCCTGTGCGATCCTCACTATAGTTCTGTGATTTTGAATTGTTTCTTTCTGGCTATTTGTAGTATTTTCTCCTTCACCTGATAGTTCTGGGATTTGGCCACAACATTTTGTGGACTTTTCAATTTGGGATCTCTTTCAGGAGGTGTCCAGTGGATTCTCTCCATTTCTATTGTACCCTCTGATTCTAGCATCTTAGGGAAGTTTTCCGTGAAAATGTCCAGGCTCATTTCTTTGTCATGATTTTCCAGTAGGCCAATAATTCTGAGATTATCTCTCCTGGATCTGTTTTCCAGGTCAGTTTTTTTCCATTGAGATATTTTAACCTCTTTTTCTAATTTTTCATTCTTGATGTTTTGTTTGACTGATTTGAGCTTCAATTTGGTTGATTCTAATTTTTAGCGAATTATTTTCCTTAGTTTTTGAAGCTCTTTTTCCATATGCTTTTCCATCTCACACATTTTTCTTTTTAAGGAGCTATTTTCTTCACTGTAATGTTTTTCTAATTTCACAATTTTGATTTTAAAAGATTTATTGATTTTATCTTCTACCTCTCTACTTTGGTTTTCAAAGTTCTTTTTGAGCTCATCTAAGAATGCTTTCTGTGCTTGAGACCAGTTCATATTCCCTGTTGAGGCTTCAGCTGTGGGTGTGGAGTCAATACTGTTTCATTCTGAATTTGGTTCCTCCCTCTCACAATAATAGGATTCTAGAGTCTTTGTCTTTGCAATCTGTTTTTTACCCATTTTGAGGCAGAGCCTTAGCCATGCCCTTCCTCTAGGGTTCCCAAGCCATTACTGTTTAAAATTTTGCTCTGGGGCAATAATTACTGTGTTTTCAGGGTCAAACAGGGGGGTAGGGGTTGGAGCAGCTGGGATTCACTCTGCCATCCTGGTCCCTGGAAGTTCAGATAGGGGCTTTTTAAATTTCTAGGCTGTGGGTTGGTAGTCCCAGGAGTAGCTGCTGCCACTGCGAGGGGCCCTGCATTTGACTCTTACCCAGCACCATCTGATCCCAACCCTGCAGTGATAGGCCTGGAAATGGCCCTTGCAGTTGGTAGATCAACTTGTCACCACATTGACCAGGCCTCATCTGGGCCTCCACATGCTGTCCCCCAAGTTGTCCTCTGGGCCTCTCCTCTATTTTCTTAATTAAGCATGAGGTGAGGTCCTGGTCTGAGAATATGAAGTATTGGAGGGTTGAGAAAAGAAGAGGGGATTTGGAATAGCCATTGTGGTGAGTTTAGTAGAGGATCAATTAGGGATGAGTAAAAGGATTACCTATCTGCAATTAGGCTCCAGTTGAGATTAGGGAACACAATTTGGATTATTTAGCAAGGTTGACTGACTTCCTCCAAATCCTTTCAGTAGCAGCAAAAGAGGTGGATAGTGGGAGTAAAGAAGAGTGTGCTGAAACCAGCTCAAATTGACTTGCAAGGGTCAAATTTTCAGTCTATTTATACCTTGGAAATTGGCAAACTACCCATCAGGGCTTAATTTGTTGTTTTGTGGATTGTCTAGGTTTAAGAAAATAATTAGCAATGAGAAGAAAAAGTATTAACAAAGCAAATTAAAGTGTATCATGCAAATATTTTTTTCAAAGAGTCAGTTGTTAAATATTTATCAACATACCCCTGGAGTAATCTGGGGTTGGGGTTTGGCAAGGCACAAATGGTGATAGGCTGAGGTAGCAAAGAATTTGCCAATATAGTATACTACAGAGTTAAACTTATTAACTAAAAAGATCAAGATTGGGGTGGGGGGGAAGGAGAGTATAGTTAGAGTTTGGAGGACAGCCTGAGAAAATCAGGAAAGGCGGCAGGATCAGAGTTCACAGTGAGGATAAAGAATAGTTTTTTGAGAATTAGGGCACAGGCAGAGATGAAATGATAGGAAATTGGGATTAGATAAAGGAATTTTATCACTTGATTACTGAAGTGGAATGCTCACGTGTGTGTGTGTGTGTGTGTGTGTGTGTGTGTGTGTGTGTGTGTGTGAGAGAGAGAGAGAGAGAGAGAGAGAGAGAGACAGAGACAGAGACAGAGACAGAGAGAGACAGAGACAGAGAGAGAGAGAGTAACAATGTGAGCATACCTAAGTCTAGCTGGCTTAGAATGGAGTAATAGGTAACGGTGGTTGAGCAGAATGAAGAATTGGGATATTAGGGTGTTTAAGGAAACATCCATATGCATGCCAAAATTTTCTCTTAAAAGAGTAGGAATTGAGATAGCTACTGTAATGGGAATGTGAATTTAAGACCTTCCCTGCCCCTAGGCCCTTTGATAGGCTTAAGTGCACCTAGAGCCTGTGGTGGGAGGCTTGTTTTTCAGGAGATACTTTGTGATTGGGCAGTGGGTCAAGAGGGTTGTGACATTCTCTGAGGCTGGAGAAGGCTATATAAACCCTGATGTGAGGCTTTGTTTTGGGGCTCACTTTGAGAAGTGTTGTGTGATTTGACCAGATGAGACTTTGCAGCCGTTGAGAGCCCCCCGGCTTTGAAAAACCCAGATGTTGATGTTTCCTTCTCTGGTAACTGACTAAGTATGGATGTAACAGCTGGACAGTTGGAGGCCTGTCTGCTTGATCTGTTTGTTTCTGTCTTCTTGTAACTTCTGCTTGTAACCTCTGTATACTCTTAAGTTCTGGGTGCTGACTTTTTTTCCCTGAACTAGGTAAATTATATATTTGATTGACTAAAGCAAAGACTGTTAACCCATGTTAAGTTGCTTTCCTTTAGAAAAGCAGACCTAAGAACCTGTGTTGGCAGTCACCATGGGGATGCTGGGGTGCTTGCTGCTACAGCTACTGGAGTCGTTAAGAAAAGAGGGATAATTTCCTGGGGTCCTACAGATAACAGCAACTAGCATCTGGATTAGATGATAAATTTGGAAAGAGTGAACCTCAAAGGAGAAGTTGCTTACTAATGGTGGTAGAGAGTCTGGTAATGGAGAGCAAAGAGTATTCTGACTTCTCCATGAAGAAGTATATCCAAGAGTATAAAGGAAGGAGAAACCAGTACTGAAAAGGATGGAGAGAACCATATTATAAAGCACCAAGCACTGAAACCATTTGATACTAGTTAAAAAACAGAAAAGTAACTCAATGGAAGAGACTAGATGAGGAAAAAAATTCAGAGGCTGATAGAATCAATAACTCAATGTCTGACAAACTTGAAAACATAAATTACCAAGGAAATTACTCCTTATTTGATCAGATATGTGGGAAAACTGGAAAACAACTTGGCAAAAAAATTAGGCTTACACCAGCATCTTGCACTATATTTCACAATGAATACAAAATGGATAGATGATCTGAATATTAAGGACCATACCATAAGAAATTTAGGAAATAAGTCAATCATCTGCCTTTCATAGCTATGGGTAGGGGATAAATTCAAAGCCAAATAAGAGATAGAGGAAATTATAAAACATAAAATAGATAATTTTGGCTACGTGAAATTTAAAAGTTTTCTACAGATAAAATGAACTCATTCAGGACAAGAGAGGCAGTGGTCAAACTGGGAAAAATTTTATATCAAATATCTCTCAAAATGGTTTGATATCTAAGATATATAAACAAATAAGTATGCAAAGTCTGTGATGTACATATTGTATATATTCACATGTGGCTCACAGGGTCACATGGGTACTTCTGATAGATATTTGATTATACCTTTATGATCTAATCAGTGACTGTGATATCTGTTGATATCTTTGTAATTTTGTCCATCCATGGAAGACTTTGATTCCTCCCTGTAGAAGAAGAGAAATGATTGTGAGTCTGCTCTCCTTGCTCTCCTCTGAGAGAGAATATTGAGCTAGAATTATATCTAGCGATCCCTACCCTCAATATTTCAGGTCTAGGGGTACAATTTTTTAGGTTCAAGCCATTTCCCTGACCATTCTCTCTTAAGAGGGGAGGGTATCCTAAGCTTAGGTTACCCACAGACTTGGCTCCTTCCCACCAAAGGTTAATTACCCCAAAGATCGTTACAAATCATGAGAGTAAACCCATATATTTAAGCAGATAACAAAGTTTTGTAGAAATTGACTATTCTATTATCCATTACTATTATCTATACTACTATCCTTTACTATACTTACTATACTTACTTATGCCAGAAAATACAGAATGTGCAGGGTGGCTAGTAAAAGAGCTCAATATGGTGACTCAACATGTCCTGAAATGGCTAAACAAATAAAGAATATGAGTTCTTTAAATGAGAGCAAGCTGAGAACTAACTCAAACAAGAGAGAAGTCTCAATTTTATCCCAGGGAAAAATCCCTGAGGTCTCTAGGGGAGAAAAGTGAATATCAGCAACTTGTTGAAGAGCAAGCTCTTTTATTGGTCACCATCTCCCAAAGTCTTTTGTCTCTTTCCATATGTTTCTCCTCAACGAAGGTCTGGGACTATATGTATACTTCTCCAAGAAGAAATGAAAAATGTTCCTCTTCTCTAACGCTCTGGCACTAACTCCACCCATTAGAAAGTCCCGGGGCATTTCCTTAATGAACCCAGAATCATGTTTGGCAGCCAAGAAGCAGCACAGACCTCCACCACCAGTTCAGTTAAGAATCAGGTACAAATATAGACCAAAAATCCATTTCCCAATAGATAAGTGGTCAAAGGATATAAACAAACAGAAGAGTTGCAAACTATTAGTGACCATATAAAAGAATGCTCCAAATCACTAATGAGAGAAATGAAAATCAAAACAATTCTGAAATTTTATTTCATAGCAAGAAAACTGGCAAAAGTAACAAAAGATAGGAATATCCAATGTTGGAGAGGCCGTGGTAAGATAGGAACACTTTTGCATTGTTGATGGAGTTATAAATGGGTACAATCACTCTGAAAAGCAACTTGGAATTATATAAATAAAATTACTAAATAGCCATATCCAAAGAGTCTACTTTTAGGCATATATTGCAAGCAGATCATTAAAAAAAGGAAGCCTCCATAAACACCAGAATATTTATTTATTTATTTATTTTAAACAAATGCTTTATTAACTTCTGTTTTACATCATTCATTTCCGCCAGATTTTGAGTTACAATCATTTTCCCCCATTATTCCCCTACCCAACCTCCCAGAATAGCAGTCCCACAAGATATCGCTTCCTCCAATCTGCTCTCTCCCATACCTTCTCCCATACCCCCATCGACTATTCCATTAGAGGAAGATGAATCTTTGTGTCCCAATGCCTGCATATCTTATCTCCCAATTATAGGCAAAAGAGTTTTAATAATAGTATTTACATATATTTGAAACATTTAATGTTACGACCTCGAATTTCAGATCCATTTCCTTCCTCCCTTGTCACCCATTCCTTCTTGGGAGATAAGTAATTCAGTATATGTTGTACATGTCTAGCTATGCAAAACATTATCATGGTAGATATATTGTACAAGGCTGCTTATAATTCCCTCCCATTCATCCCACCCCCCACCTGGTCGATTCCCTACATGATCCTGTCCCTCTTCTATAGTGGGTACTTCCAACCTCCCCTCACCCCAAGGATGCCCTCCCATCAATCATCCCTCCTCTCATCCCCCTTCCCCCTATCCTGCTGCAGGTTGAGACATCCCATTTAGTATGTATGTCATTTTCTCCCTGAACCAAATTCAATGTGAATGTGGTTTTACCTTTTTAGCCTTCCTTATTCTCCCCCTCCTTTGCAACCACTTCCCCTACATGATATAGTTTACCCTACCATGTCTCTCCCCATCTCCTCTTGCCACTTTCCTCTCTCACCTCATAATTTCATCCCTTGAGTATTCTCCCTTCCCAACAAATTCAACCTATGCCCTCTATCCATATATAACTGTAACCATACACACACATTCACATATGTATTCATATGACCACACCCCCTTCTTCCATTATTTTCATAGTGAGAAAGATATCATCAGTCACAGATATTGTTTTTCCATATAGGAATGTAAATAGTTCAACTTTGATAAGTTCCTTTTGATTTCTTTTCCCTGATTACCTTCTCAGGCATCTCTTACTTCTTGCGACTGGATGTCAAATTTTCTATTCAACTCTGGTTTTTTCCTCAAGAATGCTTGAAAGTCCTCTATTCCACTGAATGACCATATTTTCCCCTGAAACAAAATACTCAGTTTTGCTGGGTAGGTGACCCTTGGGTTCATTCCCAGTTCTTTTGCCCTCTGGAATATCATATTCCATGCCCTTCGATCCCTCAGTGTAGAAGCTGCCAGGTCCTGGGCTATTCTGATTG
Organism: Gymnobelideus leadbeateri; assembly: GCA_011680675.1. NCBI lineage: Eukaryota > Metazoa > Chordata > Mammalia > Diprotodontia > Petauridae > Gymnobelideus > Gymnobelideus leadbeateri. The sequence continues at coordinate 8,535 of WOXC01003321.1, forward strand.
TGTTTCCACAATATTGAAATTGTTTCTTCCTGGCTGCTTGTAGTATTTTCTCCTTGATCTGGGGATTCTGGAACCTGGCTATAATATTTCTGGGAGTTTTCTTTTTGGGATCTTTTTCAGGAGGTGATCGGTGGATTCTTTCAACCTCTATTTTGCCCTCTGGATCTAAGACATCAGGGCAGTTTTCCTTGAGAATTTCTTGAAGGGTGATTTCTAGGTTCTTTCCTTGATCATGGCTTTCAGGTAGTCCAATAATTTTTAAATTGTCTCTCCTGGATCTATTTTCCAGGTCAGTGGTTTTTCCCATGAGATATTTCACATTGCCTTCTAATCTTTCATTTGTTTGGATCTGCTTAACAGCATCTTGATTTCTCATAAAGTCATTAGCTTCCATTTGCTCCAGTCTAACTCTGAAGGAATGAATCTCCTCAGTGAACTTTTGAGATTCTTTTTCCATCTGGCAAATTCGACTTTTTAAGGCATTCTTCTCCTCATTGCCCCTTTGGGCCTCCTTTGCCATTTGAGTTAGTCTATTTTTTAAGGTGTTGTTTTCCTCAGTCAGGCTGTTGACCCTCATTTCATACTTTTCCTGCATCCTTCTCATTTCTCTTTCCAATTTTTCCTCCACTTCTCTTATTTGATTTTTAAAGTCCTTCTTAAGGTCCTCTATGGCCTGCAACCCGCTCATGTTTTCCCCTGGGGCTTTTGGAGCAGGACTTCTGACCTCACAGTCCTTTTCCCGCTCTATGCCCCCAAAATAGGAGTCTAGGGTTGCATTTTTCTGTTTCCTTTGCCTTGGCATGTTGCCACTTAATTGCTTGACTTTTGGGCTTGTTGCCACACTATGGCTTTAAGGCCAGCTAGAGGAATTTTCGTCCCGAACGTGTGGGGGGCAACTTCCGTTTCTGGCAAGCTGTAAACCCACCCACAACTTCCACCCTAGATCACAATCCAGATCCAGGGAGGTTAAAGCAAGAGCGATTACTCCCCAAGACTGATCGCTGGATCTCCCCACGATTTGTAGGCTGGGAGCCGGAGCTGCCTCTGAAAACTACAAAATGGCGTGTCTCCTCAGCGGCTTCTAGCCCCCAGGGGAGGGAGCTGACGCATTCCCCAAATACAGGTCCCAAAGTCCATAGGACACTAACCTCTTACTTTGTCCTAGGCATGTCTATGTTGATAATTCTGGAGTCGCCACCGCTTCTGGTGTTCTGGGGTTCCTCCCGCTGGCTGCTGGCCCTGTCGCCCTGGGGCTAAAACCTCGGCTCACGCGGACCTGGGCTAGGCTCGGCTCAGCTCCTGCGCTCTGCGCGCTGCCGGCTCCCAGACCACTGCGCTGGTCCTTCCTGCAGGGCTGCTGGGCTGTCCTCAGTGGGAGGTTAGCTTCTCTGTGTCGTTCTGTGGGTGCTGGGGCTCCAGAAGTTGTTCAGAGTCCTTTTTTACATAGTTTGTGGGGAATCTGGGGGCAGAGAGGTTTGGAGGAGCTGTTTCTACTCCGCCATCTTGGCTCCGCCCCCCAGAATATTTATAATTACCCTTTCTGTAATAGCAAAGAATTGGAAACAAAGTAGATGTCCATCAATGGGGGAATAACTAAACAAATTATGGTGCATGAATGTACTATTACTGTGCCATAAGAAATAATGACCATAATGATTTCAGAGAAGGAGAAACTTCAGAGAAGCTGATGGAAAGCAAAGTAAACAGAGCCAGGTAAATAATATATACAGTAATAATGTAGATGGAAAGAAGAAAACCACACAATAATCAAAATTGAATGTTTTAAAAGTTTGGCCCCATCAGAACTCTAAGAAGACACCTCTCCTCACTCCTTTGCAGAAGTCAAAGTCCATGGGTATGGAATATTGCATATAACATCAGATAGTTGTTGAATATGTTGATTGGCTTTGCTGAGTTTTCCTTTTCTTAAAATTGTCCTTTCTATGAAGAATGGTTTTCTGGGAGGGAGGAAGAGGAATGTTACAGGGGAAAATATAGGGGACAGAAAAAGAAAAGATATCAATATTGCTGTTAAAAAAAAAAAAGGAAATTAAAAAGGAAACCAAGACTGTTTAGACCAGTTTGGGGTGAAGGATTACAAGTAAAACTGGCACTGTTATCTGAAAAACCTGGAAAAAAAAATAAAGCCTCTGAAATCTTTGTGTAAAGGATTTCTAGGTAATATGAGCAACAAGATGTCAGACTAGATGTTTTCTCTGATCCTCACAATCTCTAAAATCTCTCTAAAATATGAATTATTCTTCAACAAAAGGTAACTTCATCTGTTTCCATTGTGTAGGACACCAGAATCCAAAAGAAGATTAATACCACCCCCCCATCCCCTCATCTCCCTTACAAAACTGAAGAACTAATGCTCACTTACTGAACTCACTCAGTACTCTTCCCTACCTCCCATGCTGCTGGCAGCAAGGCTGCATTAGTAGACCCAAGAGCATGACAAAGGTTTACATCAAAACCCATCCCTGCGTCCTGGCTCTCCCTCCCCCTTTTTGGTGCTGTGGATACCCCAGTTCCAGGCTATGGATATTTGGGGATCAACAGCCAGCTTGGTAACAAGCCCTTCAGGAGCAAAAGTTTGGTGGGACTGCAGCTCAGAAGCACCAGCACTGCAAAGCTTTGGTGCTGGTGCCAGGGAAAATGGACTCTGGCCTGGAGAACTGAGAAACACTGGGAGTAGGATAGGTCACAAGGGCAAGACACTACATATGTGGGGGACTGTGCAGCATTCCACCGAGTCCGACGGAAAGAGCAGAACATCCAGCTGAGGCCAGTTTTGAACATCCAAAAGTCAGCTGGGGTAGAAACACAGGCTATTGAACTGTGAATTGCTCACTGTGGGAGGGGGCTCAATCATGTTGAAATCTTGGTCCCAAGGAAACCACAACCAGAGGAGAGGGAGTCAGGAAGTACATGATAAAGAAAATAAAGGGGTGGGGAGTGAATGAAAATACCAAAGATTTGGGGAAGAAGAAGTTTCTAAGACCTTGAACCTAAACAGGTAAATCAACAGGAAAAATAGTAACAACAGAAGGAAATATGATCTCTGCATCTAGTAAACAAGGTCAGGTATCTATGAATAAATACTTCAAAATAAAGGAAAATGATCTGTTACTTGATGAGACAGAGGACCCTGTGGAATCTGAGGAGAATGTGGAACCAGAACATGCTCTTCCTGAGTGATTTTAAAGAAGGAAGAATTATGAAGGCAGAATTTATGTTCAGCACAGAAAAAATAATCAACAGAATAGAAAAGCTTGAATCTGTCATGACAAACCTCACCAAAGACACAAAAGAAAGAACAATAGATTGGGAATGTAAATACACAGAGCTAAAGGACAACCTAGAAGAAAAGAAGAAAAAACAAGAACATTAAAAGAAAATATGCTCATTAAAAACATACTGAACTCAAAGACAGGAAACACAGAGACAACCCAAGGAGCATGTCTCCCAGAAGACCAAGACAGGAAAAAAACACAACACAATAATGGAAGAAAGAAGAGGAGAGAATTGTCCAGAACTTCTAAACATAGAAAATGAAATTCCAATGGAAAGAATTCAAAGAAAAAACCCAAGGTTTTGGAAACTCCAAGATTGGCAATAGTTAAACTTAGCAATTTAATTCAGATATCAAATTGTTTGCCTTCTTAGGGATAGGAGAGGGAAGGCAATGCAGAGGGAGAGAATTTGGAACTCAAATATTTTAAAAATTAATGTTAAAAATGTTATGTGTAATTAGAAAAATATGTAAAAATTTTCCAAAAATCCCCACAACAATCTAACTGAGAAACAACAAGCTCAGCAAGCCATCAGGAGAAAGACATTCAAATGAAGCATTATTTTTTATTCCATACCCAGAGGATGCTAGGTGGGTCAGTGGATAATGAACTCATGTCCATGCCCTCTATGTAAACTCCTTTTAATTGCCCTAATAAAGTTCTCAGTAGTTACATGTATTATTTTCCCACACAGGAATGGAAACAACTTAACTTTATTCAGACACTTATGATTACTCTTCCATGTTGACCTTTTTCTACTTCTCTTGAGTCTTCTGTTTGAATGTTAAGTTTTCTATTCAGCTGGGGTCTTTTCATCAGGAATGCTTGAAAGTCCTCTATTTCATTAAATATCATTTTTTTCCTCTAAAGGATTATGCTCAGTCTTGCTGGATAAATTATTCTTGCTTGTAATCCCAGCTCTTTTGTCTTCTGGAATATAATATTCCAAGCCCTATATTCTTTCAACGTGGAAGTTGCTAAATCTTGTGTGATCCTGAGTGTAGTTCTATACAACTTGAACTGTTTCTTTGTGGCTGCTTGAAATATTTTCTCTGACAAGGGAGCTGGAATTTGGTTATAATATTCCTGGGAGTTTTCATTTTAAGACCTCTTCCAGGAGGTGATTAGTGGTCTCTTTCAATTTTTATTTTACCATCTGAATCTAAGATAATAGGGTAGTTTTCCTTGATAATTTCTTGAAATATGTATTTTGATCATGGCTTTCTGCTAGTCCAATAATTCCTAGGACTGGTTTCTAGAATCTTCTGGCTCATTTTGGGGGGGTTAATTTTAAGTTAATTTTTAAAATTAAGTGCTTATTTTTTTCTCTCTCCATAGGGAAAAAGAACACTTGTAACAAATAATCATTGTCAAACTAAATTCCCACACATCCAGAAATGCCTATCTTTCTCTGTACCTTGAGTAGGTAGATGGGCAGCATGTTCATCAGTCCTCTCTCACTGAATTGGTCAAAATTTACAAATTTTTTTTTATAATGCTATTGTTATTGCACAAGTAATTCTCCTGGTTGTCTACTTTATTCTGCATCAGTTCATACAAGTCTTTCCACTTTCATTGAATCCATTCTTTTATCACTTTTTTTTTTACTATTAAAGACTTTAATTCTATATTTGTTTTCTATTACAACAAATAGTTTGAAAGCCCGAATATGTCAAAGAAAATAGGAAAATCCTTAACAAGATCCTGATAAATAGACTGCTTAAAAGAAACTCATTACATAGAAATCTGGACTCATTAAAATAAATAGGAAACTAATTCTTGCTAACATTTCCTATTCCTTATTCTTCCTAGAGCATAAGCCTGTCCATGCCACCTCCCTATTCAATTTTTTTAAATTAATTTTTTTACACTTAATTGTATTTTTTTTCCCAATTACATGTAAAGATAGTTATGGACATTCATTTTTGTGAGAGTTTGCATTCCAAATTTTTCTCCTTCCCTTCCCCCTCCCCAAGACAGCAAACAATCTGATACAGGTTATACACTTACAATCATGTTAAACATATTTTCACATTAGTCATGTTGTGAAAGAAGTCTTTTGTTATTTCTTGCAGCTCAATATATTCTATATATTATCATTTGTTTAACCATTACACCAATTGATGGGCTGAGTTCCCAGTTCTCTGCCACTACATAAAGAGCGTCTATAAATTATTTGTATGTTTGAGTCCTTTTTCTTTGATTTCTTTGGGGGGTAGGCTTTTGGCTCATTTGGATCCCCTGCCCCAATACAAGCATCTATACACACACACACACACACACACATATGTATATATACCTGCACATATATACACACATACACACAATACTAAAAATTATGGTTCCAAACACAGAACAAAAGCTCCTTAGGGAAGGGGTTTCCATATCATGCTGATTTGGTGATTATACTTCACTAAGTATATAAAATATATTTATATAATTCCTGCCTTTTGGGGGCTTATCATCATGGGACTTGATTTTGGAGCAGGTGAATGGATAATTATATTCTATTTCCATGTTTGTATAACCTGGGCCCATGCTTTGTCTTCTTACTTTTGAATCTTTATTTAATCTCTTGGCTTTAAGGTGATGATATTTGGGAAGAGAGGGAGGGATAAATTTGGACACACACCCTCACTTGAAGTCCAGGGCAGTGTTTCCTCATAATGGGCAGACATCAGCAGTAGGAGAGAATAGAGAAGGCAGAAGAGCTGGAAAGCAAGTCTGGGGTCTTTTTTTCTTGCCCTTGGTATTAGGGACTTCCTGCTTCCCAGTGAGGCACTAGGTTTGTTTGGCAATTGCTATTGTCCTAAATGAGACTGTGGGTGGAACCAGCGCTGCCTTAGCTTTAACTTGGCCAGTTAATTGTGGTTTTCAGAAACCAGACTATGGAAGTGACCCAAATCCTAGAGCACAGATGAGGACCAGAGCATAAGAACCCCAAATTCCCAAACTGGAAACTGAGAAACCTGTTGGTTATTGATTGAAACCAGTAAACTCTTTTTTCTTTCTTTCTTTCTTTTTTTTTTTTTTTTAGAGGGCAATTGGGGTTAAGTAACTTGCCCAAGGTCACACGGCTAGGATTTTGTTTGTGTGTGTTAAGTGTCTGAGGCTAGGTCCGAACTCAGGTCCTGATGACTCCAGAGCCAGTGCTCTACTCACTGCGCCACCTAGCCGCCCCATAAACTCTTTTTTCTCTCACTGTTCTTCCTCTTCTTTCTTTTGGTAGAATCCCTGATCTGAAATTGGGGGTCTCAACCCATACTTCCAATTACAGTTATTCCTTCCACATCAAAGGGATGTGATGTGAAAAAATCAATTTGTGTAAAATCTTTTGGTCCTCCATTTTAGAGAAATCCGAATTTTCCTTTTACGGGGTATTTACAATACCTTATTGTAAAATTTGGGCTAAGTATATGGTCTTAGGCAACATGTTGGTCAATGTTAAGTAAAAATACTATACATATATTTTACGCTTTTCTGAGTTTCTAAGGTTTTTTCTGTGTCATCTACTACTAGCCTTTGCACTTTCACAAAACTCCACCCAAATTTCCCATTTAATTTCTTATGCTAACCTGTGATATACTGAAACCACAATGGGAGAGTTATGATGCAGAAGGGATAAATGTATTGCCTTTCCATGATCTGCCGACATATAAAGATTTGAGAATTTTCTAGTTGTAACCAAAGAACTGGGAACTCATCAGAGAAAAGGTTTGGGGAGATAGCTAGAATTGGATGGCTCCATTTAAAAATACTTAAGTTTTTACTTTTCATTTTCACTATGGCCAACAAATTATACAGCCACAGTGTATTGAATTTCAGAATCCTTTGATGTTGGGACAGAGGAGAATTTAGATATGGGGAGGAGGTTCTTGAGCTAAAGATTTCATATTTTTTTCTTCACATTTTGAACAACATTCCATATTATCCCCTAACCAAATTCTGAACCTGGCCAAATGTGATTTTGAACTGGTCAGAGTTAAAACTTGAAGCCAACAACTTGGTAACAGTGGGGCAGTTACCTCAGTGTTTGTAGGCTGAGCATACTTAGGTGGGTAGAGAGGATACTGAAGTCTTTAGAAGGTTAACATTGGAATTGGCCAGAGATAATTGAGGTGGCGACTGGCATATATACTATACACCCTCAATGGATAATTAATACAGTGACATGCTATCTTCCCATAGGCTTAAGGAAGGGGACCAACGCACCAGTTTAAACCACTGCCACTTTTGCAGTGACCTAAGTGTTACAAGTGGGGCAAACAAGCTATTTCCCTTGTAACAATATGGGGAAACAGTGTGGTATAATTGAAAAGAACTGAATTGTGAATCAGGAGACCTCATTTCTTTGATTCCTGTCTTTCACTAATGATATATGACATATGCTAAGTAATTTTGCCTCTCTTGTTCTCAGTTGCTTCTTCTGTAAAGTAAGTGATTAGGCTATGTAGTCACTTGGGTTCCTTCCAGCTCTATAAATTTCTAAACCAAAATCAGGAGTGATGGGTAATTTTTTTTAATTTTTATTTTTCATAGGCCTCAGGTACCCATGTACATAGTTTCACTATGGTGACATCTAGAGGAGTGGGCATTTATTATATCAGGGTATAGTAACATCTTCTGCATCATAGATCCCTTTGGCAATCTGATGGAGCCTATGGACCCCTTCTCATAATAATGTTTTAAATGCATAAAATAAAATGCATAGGATTTCAGGGGAAACCTAATTATATTAATCAAAATATGAATAAAACAAGTTCATACATCCCAGGCTAAGAAACTTTGGAGATGACCTATGAGACAAGGAAAAGATTACATCATAATTATGTGGAGAATGTCACATCACTCACATGGAGAGCTGAAGAATAGAGTGATCTATTATGCTGATTATTAATCAGCTTCTTGTCTCTTAAATTGGGGTCTTAAAAGGGGAGACAAACTAATCTAGAAGAGGGGAAAGGCTGAACAAGACAACATTTTAATAGCAAGACAGCATTACAGAACAGAGGAGACTTGGGGTACAAACCTTTCTGCTAACGCAGACCAATTTATTTTTCAGTGATAGCCTGGCATGAGCTTTTCTTCCCCACTCTGCCATGCCCACATCTATCTCAACAGGGGTTGATTGCTTAGGCTTTTATAATTCTCAATTCCTGTTCCAAAGAGCTATTGTGGTTTAAATCAATGTGCTTCTGAAATAAGTGCACTTATTATTCCTGGTCTACATTCTTTGTCATGTTTTTATACCACTGTGACATAATAGTCTTTGTGTTGTGGTACAATGCTGGTCCTTTCAAGAAATCTCTAAGGGCTTTCAAATCAAGACCCAGAGCCACCTGACAGATGGAGAAACTAAGCTGAAGCCCACAGAAAAGAGTAACCAGGCCTGCCCATGATTGAAGCAGGGGAAGGGAAAAATCAAATTCAGGTCTCCTCTTTACAAGTCTGAGACTCGAATGCCTGCTCTATACCATCTCTGTCTAGAAAAAATAAGGTTGAAATAGTATTTATAGAAAGCTTGATAGCAACTATTAAAATACAATCTGACTTCTTTAGATTACTTTTAAACTTATCCTTCCTCCACAATCTCTCTCACATTCTATCCATTCTATCCAATCTCTTCCTTTCAATCCATGTGACCCTAACTATTCATACGGACTCTTGAACTAGCCTTCTACCCTGAAGTCTATCCCCCAATTGAATGTAATCTCCTTAAGGGCAGGTATAACTTCTGTTTCACTCCAATCTTCATGCAACTGTTCAAAACCAATACAATGGCTTTTTCTTTTCTTTCAAATACGGCAACTCTGGAGAAACCTCTGTCCTGAGACCCAGCTTCTGTTGAGCGACTGGTGGTGACAGTTACTCAGGGCAGTATTTCAGAAAGGGCCCAGCTATGCTTCATATCACTCCCAAGTGGACTCTCTGGATATCTACATGCAGCGTGGATTCTTTTTAGATGGTGTAGTCAGACAGGGTGCAACCATCTTCCAGCTGCTTCCTAACAAAGACCAATTCCGCCAGACAAGATGTTTTCCTTGTCTTGAATTTTGGCCTTGACATTCTTTTTTTTTTTTTTAAAGCAATTGGGGTTAAGTAACTTGCTCAAGGTTACACGGCTAGTCATTTGATTTATGCGTGGGTGCTCATTTTCTGAGGCCGGATCTGATCTCGGGTCATCCAAACTCCGAGGCCGGCGCTCTTACTCACTGCGCCACCTAGCCGCCCCTTTAGGGCAATTGGGGTTAAGTAACTTGCCCAAGGTTACACGGCTAGGTTTTTTTGGCCTTGACATTCTTAATGGTGTTACTGGGCTCCATTTCAAGTGTTACAGTCTTACCAGTCAAGGCTTTTACAAAGATCTGTATCCCACCCCTGAGAATTAGTTCTTTTTGGACACTGTAGTCACACAGGGTTTCATCACCTCCTAATAGCTTTCTGGCAAAGACCAATCTCTGCTGGTTTGAGATGCCTTCTTTGTCTTGTGTCTTCGCCTTAACATTTTCAATGGCGCCACTGGTTTTTGCTTGAAGGGTGATGGTCTTGCCAGTCTCTAGGAGTCTTGCCAGAGAATCCTTGGTTTTGTCTTGTTCAAAATTTAGTCAACGATTTGCCTGAAGACATGGATAGCACACTAACAAAACTGATGGATGATGGTACTGGCCATAGCACAATCAGAGCTCGACGTTAAGGTTAGGGCACTTTACTTTGAGGAAAGTGTGGAAAAACTCCAAGACTGTTGAAGGGATTCATATGCATGCCATATGTGGAATGGTTAAAAGAGTCAAAGGTGGAGAAAGGCACTTGTGATGATTGTCTTTGGGTATCTGAAAGGCTATCATGTGCAAGGGGGGATTAGATTTCTTCCTTATGGATGCAGAGAGCAGAGTTAGGAACAATGGGTGAAAATTATACAGAGGTAGATTTTGACTGAATATAAAGAACTAACAAGAGTTGTCAAAAATGGAACAGATCACCTTCTGGGGATAGGGAGTTGCAGTCTGTCCTCCCCTCCCATCCCTACTTCATTCCCACCTCCAGGCATTAAAGCCAATGTCACTTGAGAAAGAAGTTGGATAAGAAGTTAAGCCTCAATGGAAAGGGCTGAACAAGATGACCTTTAAGGCTCCAAGGTCCTAATGCTGCTAACATTATGAGTCTTTCCAGACACAAACACTGAAGAAATAGTGTTTTCTTTTTTCTTTTCTTCACACAACAGACACATACTTCATAGCCATACACATATAAGCACTCAGAAATAGGACAGCTTCCCTACACAAACACTTAGGCAGGGAGGCACTTCCGCTCTCGTCGCTGCATCAGCACACTCTTCTCACCATCATTAACAATCTGTCCTTCCTTGCTTCCCCTGGGCTTAGTGCTCCAGCTGTCCCTGTCCCATTCCCCCCACCCCCTACCCAGTTCCAACCCAGGCAGAGGCTGGAGGCCCTCATTCTAAGGACAGAAATAGCTGTGCCTGGGCTCTGGATTATTTATATCTGCTTCTAACTGAGCACTCTGCCTGGAGGGCATTGGCACTGTAGGGAAGCAAAGCCACATTCCCAAATTCCCAGGAACCTCCGAGTTCTTTGGTGGAGGGTTTATAGCAGTGACCATCAGGGAATCATTGGTCTAGAAAGGGATCTCAATCAGGAAGGTCTCTAGTGGTAAATCACAGGGTCTTTGGATTTGCCCCTTTCAATATTTTAAATGGTAATTTGACTAAAGATAAATATAATAATTTATAAAATTTTTTAATAATTAAAATCTATTAAAAATGATGATCTGGTTAACCTCTCTTCATCCAGAAAGGTCTGCCACAGGAAAAAACAAAACAAAACAAAAAACCCAGGATTCAACCCTGAGTTACTGATATAGTTAGAAAGTCTTGGCTATTCCTCTCTTCTTGTCCCCTTCTTCAGAAAGCATGAAGGATGGAAACTTTCTTTCATAGGATCATAGGGTTAAGTGACTTGCCCAAGGTCGTATGGCTAGTTTTATGTTAAGTGGCTGAGGTTGGATTTGAACTCAGGTCCTCCTGACTCCAGGGCTGCTGCTCTATTCACTGTGCCACCTAGCTACCTTGAGTCTACTTCTCTTAAAGAGATTAAGGCAGCAAGATTAGGTCCCACTGGAATCTCTGGCCACAATCTGGCCCTAGACCTACCAACCCTAGGGAGCCATTAGTCAAAGGTAAGCAATGTAAGTAACTCAGAAGCTAACCTATCTCTGTATTGAGAAGAAAAAAAGAATCAATTAACTATATTTATTAAGTTTCTACTATGTGCCAGATACTGTTATGGGCTGGGGATACATGTACTTTAAAAAGAATCAAATAATCTCTACTCCCAAGACCTTGTTTCCTAATGGGGGAAGCAACATATATTAATATAGACATCATAAATTGAAGCTTACTTGAACTATTACTAATCTATCTATATTTCTTCAAAGTAGTTAAACACAAGATAATTTCAGAGGGAGGATACAAGCAATCAGAGGGATCAGGAAAGGCTTCTGCAGGTGGTACTTGAGCTGTAAATAAAAAGAAGATAGAAAGTCCACGAGACAGAGGTAAGAAGCAAGTGCATTGTAGGCATGTGGGATGGTCAGTGCAAAAGCAATGAGGGAGCTGATGTATTGTTATCTGTGGGGAACAGAAAGGCAGCCAGTTTGGCTAGATTGTAGAGTATAGGTGGGAGTGTAAGGTCTGATGAGTCTGGAAAGACAGGTTGGGTCAGGTTATGAAAGGCTAAACAGAGTTTATATTTTATCTTAGAGGCAATTACAAAGCCACTGGGGTTGAGTGAGGAGAGTCACATGGTTAAGACCTGTGCTTGTGGAAAATCATTTTGGCAGCTTTGTGTTGGATGATCTACAGTGGTGAGAAAACTGAGTCAGAGAGACTTATTAGAAGACCTGAAATAATCTCAGGGAGAAGTAATGGGGGTCTGAAATAAGCTATTAGCTGTGATCTGGTACCTATAGATGTAGCGATGGTAAGATTTGACAACATATTAGTTATGTGGGGTAAGGGAAGGTGAAAAGTCAAGGATGTTGCTGAGGTTACAAATGTGGGAAATGAGGAGGATGGTGATGCCATTGACGTAAAGAGAGAAGTCTGGGGAAATATAATAAATTTAAGGGAAGGGAAGATAATAAATTTAATTTGGGATGTCTTGAGTTTAAAATGTTTGAGATATCTAGTTTCAAATGTCCCATAGGCAATTGGTGATGCAGAACTGAAGGTCAGGGAGAGAATGGGGCTGTATGTATATATACATACACATTCATATATACCCATATGCCATATTGTGTGTGTGTATTTAAAAACACTTCAACCTAAGCCTGAAGCAGTTTTCCTGAGAGACAGCCCTGCTATATACATGAAGGAAGCATGATTCCTGAATGTCTGAGAGAATTATAAGCTGTGAAGTTGGGTCTCTCTCTAATTGGAGAAGGAATCTCTACAGAGGCAACTAGGTGGTTCAGTGGAGAAGTGCTGAACCTGGAGTTAGGAAGAACTGAGTTCAAATTCAGCCTTAGACTGTATATCTGACCCTAGGCAAGTAAATTAACCTCTCAGTTTTCTCATCTGTAAAGAGGGGATAATAAAAGCATAATAGTACCTACATCCCAGGGTTCTTGTGAGGATCAAATGAGATATTTGTAAAGTACTTTGCAAACCTTAAAGTGCTATATAAATGCAAGGTATTATTAAGATTGATGGATTTCAAGAGAGGTGATGAGAGGCAGGTGTGAAGTTCTGAATGGTGGACAGAAGATCCCCATAGAGTCATAAACATGTGCGGAAGCCAGCCCCTTAACATGTATCTCAATTCCTAAAGCTTACACCTCTGGTGAGATGATTTTTTCCTTGACTGAACTGAATTCTTACCTTTTATTCTTATCTATTCTCTGGTCTATTCTAATCTGTAGAACTTCTCTAATTTCTTTTTACTGTTTTCTATGATAAAGAAGTGTACTAGATATCTGTGATAATCTTTTGGGTAAACAGCATTTAGAGGGAGGGCACCATCCTGGCAATAGTAAGCTATTATCCTAGGACCCTCTGATCAGTGAAAAGGATACTTATCCTGGGTCCCAAAGTATAATACACCTAGACTTCAGATATTTGTGTTAGATATAATATAATGTGATATAATATGATATAACATAAATATAATTCTGGCCTGATATTTTTCTTTTGAAGATAGGCAGGCATATAAATAAGTACCCAGCCACAATCTTCCTTTTTACTACAGAGGCAAAAACCAGAGACAAAGTGGACCAAATCTAGAGCAGATGCCATATGTAAAGTGAGATGCATTTATATTAGATAGTTGCGACCAGATATACCATATAGATTATGTACATATATACATACAAATACATATCTTAGAGGCATCTGTATAAAGATGATAGTAGAGCCCACGGGAGCTGATGAAGTTATCAAGAGAAAGACTAGAGAGAGAAGGTCAAAGACAGAACCTTGGAGGATACCCATAGTGATGGATGTGACAAGAGTATGAGCTAACAAAGGATATGGAGAAGTGGTCAATTAGAAAGCCAGCAGAAAGTAGTATCACAAACACCCAGAAACAAAGAATGTCCAGGAGAGGAAGGTAGTTAGGAGGGTCAAATGTAGCAGATAGGCAAAGGTTGAAGACTGGGAAAAGACCCTCAGATTTGGAAATTAAAATACTGCCGATGAGTGTGATCAGAATTGAGGGCAGAAATTATATTGCAAAGGGCTGAATCAGCACAGAGGTAGTTGAGATAGCCAGTGTAGACAAGTTTTCCAGGTATCTGGATAAGAAAGGGAAAAGATAAGGGATGAAAGCTTAATGGGATTGAGAGCACAAGTAGAGAAAGAGGGTGGCCTTGTCAAGGGGAGGCAACCTCTTTGTCAGAGATTTAGGAAAAGGCACATAGCATACATTATGCTGGTAAGGATGAATTTCTTCTCTTGTAGTTAGTCTTTGCTAAGGGAGGGTACCTTGTGCATGGCTTTGATCTACTCACCAAGATGCAATGCAAAACAGTAACACTTGGCTGTTGCTGTCTGACTTGAACTTTTTCCAGGAGAGGTTTAAAAGCCCTGAAGAGCCCATTTTTCCCCCTGTCAGACACACTCCCTGCATGTCTATCCTAGTGCCTGGTGGTTGGGTCCCTAATGGTAGAGGTACATATGCTCTTTAGGCCCCCAGGGTCACATCTCTTGGCAGAAGAACCTGCTGCTCTTGAAAGCCTCCCTTGAGAACAGCTCCTGAAAGAATAAGACAAAGAGCTTATGCTGCCTAAGTAGCTTCCCACTTGCAGTTGTGTCTATCTTTCCACCTTAAAAATCAAACACTGATATTTTTATATTATATCACACAGCAATTGGTCAGCTAAGGGAAAGTATAAAAGTAACCTCTGGGAGTCAATACTTTTTTAGTTTATCTTTTGGATATATCTTTATTTTTTTTTTCCTGTATGTATCCTACTAGGAGTTCCTGAGGAACGTTCCTTTATATTCAGTTTTTCCTGTATATTCCTTGAGAATACCTATTATAGGGATACAGTTCTTGGGCTGATTGCAGAAAAATACCCAATGACTTGTTATTTCCCAATTACTAAAACTCTTCTATTAGGTACAAAAGTGAGATAAGCTACTAGAAATAATCTTTTTCAAACTTCTTAAAGATGAACTATTTACATTCCTACATGGAAAAATGGTAAATGTAACTCATGAGGCATTTCTCAGTATGATAGTTGAAGGGAATGTATATGTATGTATACATAAGAGGGTATGTGTATGTGTGTATATGTATATATGTGTGTACATGTATACACAGATGGCACAGGATGAGTTGAATATGAAGGGATGATATCTAAAAAATAAAATTAAGAGGTGAGAGAGGAATATATTGGGAGAAGGAGAAAGGAAGAGAAGAGGGTAAATTATCTCATATAAAAGAGGCAAGAGAAAACTGTTATAATGGAGGGGAAGTGCAGGAAGGTGAAAAGGAATGAGTCAACCTTATTATCATTGGATTTGATTTAAGGAGGGAATAACATACACACTCAATTGGGTATTTTACCTTACAGGAAAGTAGGGGGGGAAGGGGATAAGAGGGGGGATGATAGAAGGGAGGGCAGATTGGAGGAGAGGGTAGTTAGAAGCAAACACTTTTGAAAAAGGAGTCAAAGGAGAAAATGGAATAAATGAGGGGTGGGATAGGATGGAGGAAAATATAATTTCACAATATAACTACTATGGAAATGTTTTGCATAACTACACATGTACAACCTATACTGAATTGCTTGTCTTCCCAGTGGGGGTGGGTGAGGAGGGAAGAAGGGAAAGAATCTGGAAATCAAAGTTTTAAAAACAAATGTTAAAAAATTCTTTTTACATGTAACCGGGAAATAAGATATACAAGTAATGGGGTATAGAAATCCATTTTGCCCTAAATAAAATAAGGGGCAGATGGAGGAGGACATGAGAAAACAGATTGGGGGAAGGGGTGTTCAATATGCTTGCTATATTGGGGTGGTGGGTAGGGGAGAGATGGGGGGATAATTTGTAAATCAAAATCTTGTGGAAGTGAATGTTGAAAACAAAAATAAATTTATTAAAAAAAATTTAAAAGGAGGAAAAAAAGAGGAAAAAAAAAGAAATAATCCTTTTCTAAGGCTTTAACATCTGTTCTCTCATCCTTAGTCTCTGTTCTTTGAACCAAAGCTATACTTCCTAGACTATATACTTAACTGTAGGCTCCTTGAGGACAGTCTATTCCAGACTTCTTTTGCACCCCCTTTCTCAACTATCCCATGGCCCATATCTAGGACAGCCTCCTTATAATTTCTCTCTCCCTGCCTTTTGGTTCTCATTCCAACTCCCCTGTTTTGTTACCTGGGCAGCACTTTCACATACCTCCCATCGAGCAGAGGACAGTTGCCAGGATACATGCTTCTCTTATCTCAGTCTGTCATCTTGATGGTGGGGGAGAGAACTGGACAGTGGAGGAGAAAATTGGTAAAACAAACTCAACACCAGTTTGACCATCCTACTGTCTCACTGGCTCCTGACATCAAAGTTCTACACGGCAAACTCATCAGCTGTCATCACAAGCAATTGGTTTTGAAAATTTGGGCAGGTAGAGATCAGGAGTGAAGACAAAAACATGCCAAGACTTTTAGAAGGGAACAAAGAAGGTAACGAGATCTCAATTACCTAAGATCATAGGAGATAATAGCTTGATAGCTTGTACAAATGAAACTGAGACTTACTGCCCTCTCTTCCCTCATCCAGTTCTTGCCTCATTTTGAACTCTTGGAAATATTTTTTAAATTGGCTTTACTTTTTAAAGTATAAATTAATAATTCACATTAGTTTAATTTTAACTTCCCCTTGCCACTATGTGGAGGGTGGAGATAATATAAGAGCCAGAGGTGCAGCATGGTCTTAAGATATTCTGGAGTTAAAGGACCTGGTGTAGATTCCCAGTGGGTGAATCACTCCTCTTTTGGCCACATGTGTAAAGGAAGGGTGGTAGGAGGATCAGACTTTATGACCTTGAAGTAATTCCAGCTCTAAAACTGGTGATCCTATAGTAGTGAAATAGCCAACAAGCAGAGAGCAGGAGAAAAAAGGCATAGATTTTACTGCATAATCCTACAAAGTAGGTAACTAATCTTCTCTAAACAAAGCAAAGATACACTGTGCAAGGTGGGGATTAAGTAAGAAGGGAAAATAGGAAAGCTGTAAGCAGAGGAAAAAACCTTAATAGGTGATAAAAGAATCATATTAATATTTGGCATTTTTAACTTTATGACTATAACAAAATAAGTTGGACTCAGGTAGTTACAATATTTAGAAAGAAAAAGACTATTCCACTTAAATCTCTACTTGAGAAGAAAAATGTACTTGGAATTGTTATTTCTGACTGGGACATACCCACAGCGAGGGGAAGATGGCTTGTGTAATCAAAACAGAGCCAATTAAACAGTCTGTTGTATTAAAAAGACCAAAACCTTGGCCTGTTACTCTCCTGCTAGCAGGGGGAACAGGCAGTACCATGCCACCTGCTGGAAGGGTTTGGCACACATGAAGCAGCAGCCAGATCCACCATGTAGTGTGTGGGCTTCTCTGAGAGGATCGCCTGGTCAAGAGATTTAAGGCTACAGTTCAAATTGATGGCTTTGACTGGGGATGGATCCGAGAAACAACTGTTAAGGAGAGCAGGGCTGGACCAATTTGGCTGTAACAAGGCATGTTATCAGTAGCTGACAAGTTGGCATAATCCTTTTCCCAACCACACTCTTTCTATCTCCTATAAATGTTTTTCTAGAAAACTTTAGTACTTTATTATTTTGCATCTACCATGTAACGATCCCAAAGAGCCATTATTTCTAATACCCTTTAAAAGTGTTAAGAATTGGGGCGGCTAGGTGGCGCAGTGAGTAGAGCGTCGGCCCTGGAGTCAGAAGGACCTGAGTTCGGATCCGACCTCAGACACTTAAAGCACACACAAACAAAAACCTAGCCGTGTGACCTTGGGCAAGTTACTTAGCCCCAATAGCCCTCCAAAAAGCAAAAAAAAAAAAAAAAAAGAATTGGGGCGGCTAGGTGGTGCAGTGAGTAGAGCGTTGGCCCTGGAGTTGGAAGGACCTGAGTTCGCATCCGACCTCAGACACTTAATGCACACACAAACAAAAACCTAGCCGGGCAAGTTACTTAACCCCAACTGCCCTCCAAAAAGCAAAAACAAAAACAAACAAACAAAAAAGTGTTAAGAATTATTCAAACTATCAATGTGAATTCACTTGTCACAGAGAAATCAAAGGACCTGTCTAATAGGGTCACAGAGCAAGTCAGTGATATAACTTGAGTGTGTTAAAAACACACACACACACAAATATACAAAGTGTATATGTACATATACAGACATATTTTTCAGTTTTTTTAAAAAATTATTTTATTTTCAATTAATATTTTCTTTCCCTCCTCCATTGTAAAAACAAAACAAATCCCTTGTAACAAATATGTGTATTCAAGCAAAACATATTTTCACATTGACCATGTTTAAAAAAAAAATGTGCTTCATTCCATACCTTGAGGCCATCACCTCAGGAAGCTGGAAGCATGCTTTCTTATCAGTCCACTATGGTAGGTCATTGCAGTTATCAGGATTCTTAACAATATTACTTTACAATATTGCTGTATAAATTATTCTGGGTTTGCACATTTCACTCTATATCAGTTCACACATCTTCCAAGGTTTCTCCAAATACATCTTCTCCATTATTTCTTAAAGGATAATAGCATACCATTATACTCACATACCATACTTTATTCAGCTATTCCCCAATTGATGGGGAATAGCTGAATTGATGAATTCCCCAATTCCCCTTAGTTTCCAGCTTTTCTCCACTGTAAAAAGAGGTGCTATAAATATTTTCATAAATGAGTCCTTTTCCCTCTTTCTTTGCTGTCTTTGGTGTATAGTTCTAGTAGTGGTATCACTGGGTATGCACAAACTTGGTGACTTTTGGGGTATAGTTTCAAATTGCTTTTCAGAATGACTATACCAATTTGTACTTATACCAACTGTGCATCAATCTCCCACAATTAACATTTCCTTTTAGACTCTTGTTATTACCAACACTGATAAAAACTAACACCCATCCTTCCCTAGAGCTAATCTTTCTACCCCCATGTCAGGTTAGGCTCTAGTATGCCAAACTCAGCCCTACAGGTCCTCATTGTTATTCATGCTATGGCTTCACCTAGAATGCCCTCAGCCAATTCAGCCCCTGACAGCTTACTTTATCTGTTACAAGAGCTGTCTCACTCTTCAAACTGCTGCTTTTCTTTGTCTTTACTTACCTGTGAACATTTTTTATTTCTTACCCCAGGAGAATCCTAAGCTCCAACAGGGGAAGAGACTGTTTCTTTTCTTCTTTTTGATCCCTAGAGCCTAGCCATAGTAGGCACTTAAAAGTTTGGTGAATTTAATTAAACTTGTTGAATGGAGGGGTATAGCTGTACAGATAATTCATTGATTTCTATTTTTGCAAAGTAATTCTTTGATTTTTTTTTAATGGAAGCTGATCTTTCTGTTGAATAAACATTTCAAATAGGCACCAATTACATACAGAGCATTTTCTTAGACACTCTAATTCCTTTTGACTTAGGGTTAATGTTAAAATTATTTTGTTTCCTCAGCACACTATTAATAGAGTGAGGCAGTCTAGATATATGCCTGGTGAAAGAGTAAGGTAAATTTGATATTAAAAATCTGTCATAGGTAACTCACAAAACAGATAATGCACATATGGATAACAATGTTTACCAAAATGTAGACACCCAATGAAAACTGGTACTTGGTTGTACATACAGTATTTACAAGTTGCTGAGCTATAAGAAATGGTATGCCTGGCTCTCTAGATCCAGACTTGTTTTGAAAACACAAAGAAAAGCCATTCTAATATGATAGGATACACACTTTATCAAAATGGTTTGTCAAAAAATTATCTTCATTATACTATGAAAAGGCATGGGAATATTTTTGAAAGATTTTCAACAAGTACTGAAACATATATCCAATTCCCTGAGTATTACAGTTAACTGAGGTTTTAGTGTATAAGGAACATTCTTACTAGATAAAGAAGTCCTATATTCAATGACCCTAAGACTTCCCTCCAAAACAAAAACAATATAGTTAACTCACAAAAAAGAGGACTCATAGAATGCAAATCATTATGAAAAATCAGTATAAAATTTAGAATGGGACTGTCTACATTAATAACAACAACAAAAAAAACCCCAAACACACAAAAGAAGTAAAAAAACTCCCAGAAACCCTATTTACCACTTCTTTTCTTTACCACCTCACCTGTATTCAAGGAAATTACACACATATGGATAAAACTTAGAGAATCACTACTCCATATAGCAAATGTGAATATTTCAGTCAATTGCCTTAAGACATCTCTACAGAACTTTGGAAATTTTTGATGTACATTATTCTCAATTGATGAGGTAGGCAGGAAAGATATTCTCTTCCTTTCCCATTCCCATGCCTTTTAAAAAACAGAAGAGGGAGGGGGCGGCTAGGTGGCACAGTGAATAGAGCACTGGCCCTGGAGTCAGGAGGACCTGAGTTCAAATATGGCCTCAGACCCTTAATACTTATTAGCCATGTGACTTTGGGCAAGTCACTTAACCCCAATTGCCCTGCCTTTCTTGCTCCAAAAAAAAACAAAACAAAAAAAAACAAAAAAACATAGAAGAGGGAAATCAAAAGTTCTGTCACAGATAGGTGGCTAAAACCGAGAATACGCATTACGCTGTTGTTGTTGCAAGGGTTGCTGTGCTTGCTGTTGCTGGAGGCGAACTTGTTGGGAGTAAGGATCTTCAAGAGATTTCACAATGATGGTGGTTTTAGGTCCAGTCTTCCATACAATCCCATTGCAGTCCTTCACAGAAGATTCAACTGTGATGTTGTGAGTTCCAAGGATAGCAAAGTTCAACAAAAACTGAGTGCTGAAGTAATCATTATGTGGTTCAACATTCTGTTCCATCTCATTGGTTATACTGTCAATGGGTATCTGGAATACAGGAATTATTCAGACTGTCAGTAGGTACAACTAGCTGAACGCTCCCAATGCTTTCTACAAATTTCTTGTATTTGAGTGAGAACTAATTTCTTTCTATAGTCTGTGAACAGAAGCTTTGAAAAAATAAGGTAAAATCACTAAATTGATTTTAAAGGACTTTTAAACATAACAGAATGAAAGACAACACCAAGTTGAATACCCAACTATATATTTTGCCAGCTATTTTGAATTTCAGTTTAATTACTTAAATGAGGATTCCCCTCTCACACCCTTCTGCCCCCAGTTAACTTTAGAACTTTTCCATTTCCCAAATCACACTTTCTTATTATATATTGTCAGTCAGTCAATAAACATTTATCAAGCATCTACTATGTGCCAAACCCTGTGCTAAGCACTAGGAATAAAAAGAAAAGCAATACATAATCTTGGCACTCAAGGAGCTCAAAATCTAATGGAGAAAACAATGTGCAAATCACTATTACAAATAAGCTATATATAGGATGAATCAATAGAGAAGATACTAGATTATTAAAAGGGATTGGGAATGGCTTCTTGTAGAAGGTGGGAGTTTAGCTGAGACTTGAAGGAAGCCAAGAGGTAGAGATGAGAAGGAATAGAGTTCCAAGAAGGGGGTGGATAATGAAAATGTCCCAGAGTTGGGAGATAGGATCTCTTGTTTGAAGAACAAGAAGGTAGGTCATAGAATGGGAAAGTGGTAAAAAGGTATAAGACTGGAAAGGGGTCTGTGTGTGTGTGTGTTTTAGACATGGCAAGACTGGATCCTTTTGACTGGTTTCAGGCTAGAGGGAAGAACTGAAGATCTGGGGCAAGAGACACCATTTCCCATACCCCAGGGCTACAGGTGATTACAAATAATCAAGATATTATCACAAAAAATGTACAGGCAAAGGAGAAAGAATCGAAGAATAGAAAACTATTTTGGGAATAGAGATCACAAGGGTTCATATTCAGAGGAGGATACTGAAGTAAAGAAATCCCCAAAGAGTAATGTCAAATGGTCACCTGACCCAAAAGAATTCATAGAAGATCTTAAAAAAGACTTTTAAAATCAAATGACAGAGATGGAGGAAAAACTAAAAAAGGAAATAAGAATAATCCAAGAAAAACAAGAAGGGTATGAAAGGAAAGTCAACCAATTAAAAAAGGAGGTCCAGAATCTTAAGGAAGAAAATGACAACTTGAAAATTAGAATTGGGCAAAGCAAAGCCAAGTGAATTATAAGAGATCAAGAAATGATTAAACAAAATATGAATAATGGAAAAATAGAAGAGAAAGTGAAAAATAGGAAAAACAATAGATTTGGAGACCAGATCAAGAAGAGAAAATTTAAACATAATTGTACTAACTGAAAGTTACTATAAAAAAAAGAATCTTGATACAACATACAAGAAATAATCAAAGGAAATTGTCCTGAAGCATTAGAACAAAGGGGGAAAGTAGAAATAGGAAAAAAATCCATTGATGAAGTGATCCTATGAGGAAAACTCTAAAATTCTAAAACCCCCAGCACAAGGAAAAAATATTAAAAGCATCATGATGAAAACAATTTAAATATGATGGTGCCACAATTAGAATTACACAAGACCTAGCAGCAGAGACATCAAAGGATCACAGGTCTTGGAACACAACATATTAAAGAGCAAAAGAACTGAGGCTCTGACCAAAAATATCATACCCTGCAAAGTTGAATATTATCCTGAGTAAAAGAAAAAATTAACATTTGATAAACCCTTAGACTTTCAAGACTTTGTTTAAAAAAAAAATCCTGAACTTAATAGAAGATTCAACATATAAAAATCAAGAGAAATATAAGGCATATTACAAAGACTGATTATAAGGGACCCATAGGGACAGACTATTCTTTATACATGTAAAATGTAAAATGGATGTCTAAGATTCTTATCAATAATTAGGTATTTCATAAAAAAGATCAGGGTAAACCTGAGAATTATATGAATTTAAAAAGTAAAACCATTTAGGAACAGCTCAAAAGAATAATTATTTGAGGTGCAAAAGGATTGATACAGAGGAATTAGAAGGGGAAGGAGTGCTTGTAGTTCTACTTTCATTGGGAATGGGTTTAAGAAGGAACAATACATATATATTTAGAAGAGTATAAAAGTCTTCTAAAATTCAGAAGAAATATAACAGTAGGAAGGGATATTTTTTTTGGAGGGCAATTGGGATGAAGTGATTTGCCCAAGGTCACATGGCTAGTTTTTGTGTTAAGTGTCTGAGGCTGGATTTGAACTCAGGTCCACCTGACTCCAGGGCCAGTGCTCTATTCACTGCACCACCTAGCTGACCCAAGGGAGGGATCTTTATAGGGTATGGTGACCACCTAGCCTCCCTTATTGTTACATATTTTGCATCCTCTCCTATGTTCTGTGATGCACACAACATACTTTTTTCCCTTTCTAACTCTGTATTTAAGTTCTAATATTTGAGTTTATGATGTTTTTGTATCTTTTCTCTATTCTGGATTTGTGTTCAGGTGTTTGAGTCTAAAATAAAATTCTGAAAAAGAGAAAAAAATAGCCTGTGACCCAAGACAGAAATCATTGCTAAATTGTTTATGCTGTACATCTGATAGTATAAATTTACCCTACAGGCTCAATCTGTATAAAAAACGAATCAATGATCAGTAATTTTATTTCTCCTAAGGTACATTAAATAGATGAACTGTAAATATGAATTTGCAAAATACTCTAGGAACTTGTATAATTAAATTTTATTTTATTTTATTTTTGCTTTTTGGAGGGCAATTGGGGTTAAATAACTCACCCAAGGTCACACGGCTAGGTTTTTGTTTGTGTGTGCATTAAGTGTCTGAGGTTGGATCCAAACTCAGGTCCTTCTGACTCCAGGGCCAGCACTCTACTCACTGCGCCACCTAGCCGCCCCTTATAGTTAAATTTTAAAAATTTCAAGTACAGGGGCAGCTAGGTGGCACAGTGAATAGACCACTGGCCCTGGAGTCAGGAGGACCCAAGTTCAAATCTGACCTCAGACTTAACACTTACTAGCTGTGTGACACTGGGCAAATCACTTAACCTCACTGCCCTGCCTTTCCCCCTCCAAAAAGCAAACACCAAAACAAACTTTCTTATAAGGGTGGCTAGGCGGCACAATAAATATAGCACCGGCCCTGGAGTCAGGAGGCCCTGAGTTCAAATCCGGCCTCAGAGACTTGACATACTTACTAACCGGGTGACTTTGGGCAAGTCAACCCCAATTGCCCCCCAAAAAGCAAAAAACAAAAAATTTCAAGTACAGTTCAACTTGTAGGGCATATTTCTTTGGATAAAATATACTATTTTCCAATGTTATTACAAAAATGTGGAAATTCCCTTAACCAACAGATCAAAATTGTCTATGATTTAAATAAACCCTAAGAAGTTGCCTGAGGCACAGAGTTTAAGGAACCTGTCCAGGGTCATATACCTAATAACTGTCAAAGGCTGGATTTGAACTCTACTTTTCTTATATCAGAGAATTCTTTTTTTTTTTAATTAAAAATTTTTCCTGTTTACTAATTAATTTATTTTAAATTTTCAACATTCACTTCCATAAGATTTTGAGTTTCATATTTCCTCCCCATCTCTTCCCTCTCCCCACCACAAGATATAATGCATTCTGATTATCCCTTCAACCAATATGCCCTCCCTTCTCTTATCTCCTTCTTTCTATTTTCCTGTAGGGCAAGACAGATTTCTATACCCCATTGCCTGTACATCTTATTTCCCAGGTGCATGTAAAAACAATTTTTTAACATTTGTTTTTAAAGCTCTGAGCTCCAAATTCTCTCCCTTCCTCCCCCTCCACCCACCCTCATTGAGAAAGCAAATAATTTGACATAGGTTATACATGAGTAGTCATGCAAAACACTTTTATAATAGTTATGTTGTGAAAGAATAACTATAATTTCCTCCATCCTATCCCACCTACCCCTGTTTATTCTATTCTGTCTTTGTCAGAGAATTCTTTTTTTTGGGTGAGGGGGGAAGGGAGGCAATTGGGGTTAAGTGACTTGCCCAAGGTCACACAGCTAGTAAGTGTTAAGTGTCTGAGGCCAGATTTGAACTCAGGTCCTCCTGATTCCAGGGCCAGTGCTCTATTCACTGCGCCACCTACTTTTCTGTTGGAGAATTCTTAATAAGCTGACTTTCAAACTTACATATGTACCCTACAGGGAAGGTTTCATTAAACTTGCCTGTGCTATATGAGTGTTTTAAGATTTACCTTTTGTGAATGATAAAAATGATTTAATTTAAAGCAAAATTAAACAGGATATCATGAAATTAATGTCATCCAGAACAAAAGATTTTGACAAGGTGCTTATATTAAAGTACAATTTGGAAAAATTCGTTTTCTTCTCAAAACAGCAACAAGTCTCTCCTTACCTTATAGTCTTGTATAGATTTACTCTGTAATGTTGAAGAAACATTCAAACAGACAGACTGAATTTTACGAAAGAGTCCTGGTTTGGATCCATGCTGAACCACTCCTTCTACCTTTAGAGCCAGTTGCTGGTTGTTCTGAACTGCAATGGGTTCTGTCGGATTTCGTGGGGATGGTGACAAAGCAAGCTGAAACATACCAACATCAAGATCAACTTCAACAATGAAGAGCAAGGTCTCTTCTTCCCCTTCCTCTTCAAATTGAGAAGAAAAATAAAACCCATTACAAATACATGTGTGTACATATATCCTTGGGCGTGTGCATGGACATACAAACCCTATCCCCCCATCCCTAAAAGAAAATATGCTTTAATCTGCATTATGTAGCTATCAGCTCTCTATCTGGAGGGAGATGGTATGTTTTATCATGAGTCCTTTGGAGCTGTGATGCAGTTGTATTAGTAATTAAATCTTTCATAGTCGATTACAATATTTCTTTTAATGTATAAACTCTCCTGGTTCTTCTCACTTCCCTTTGTATCATTTCATATGTCTTCCCAAGTTTCTCTCAAACCCATCCCCTTCATCATTTCTTACAGTATGATAATATTTCACCACATTAATATACCATAACTTGTTCAGCCATTCCCCAACTGATGGGCAACCCCTCAATTTCCAATTCTTTGCTACCACAAAGAGAGCTGCTGTAAATATTTTTATACATACAGACTGTTTCCTTCTTTCTTTGATCTCTTTGGGATATAGACCTAGTAGGAGTATCACTAAGTCAACCAATATATAGTTTAAGAGTTTTTGGAGTATAGTTCCAAACTGCTTTCCAAAATGGTTGGACTAATTTATAGTTCCACCAACAGTGCATTAATCTACCTATTTCCCAACATCTCTTTCAACATATCATTTTCTTTTTTTGTCATCTCAGCCAATCTGATGGGTGTGAAGTTGTATCTCAAAAGCTGTTTTATTTCACATTTCTCCAATTAATAAGTTATCTAGATTATTTTTTAAAAATATGGCTATTGATAAGTTTGATTCTTCCTCTGTCTATTCACATCCTTTAACTATTTATCAAGTGGGGAATGGCTCTTATTTTTGTAAACTTAACTCAGTTCCCTATATATTTTAGAAATGAGCCCTTTATCAGTGAAATTTGCTACAAAGATCACCGCCCATCTGATGACCCCCACTTTTCTATTCTGTCCTTTGTCAGAATATTCTTTTTTTTTTTTAAATTAAACAAATACTTTAGTAACTTCTGGTTTACATCATTCATTTCCACCAGATTATGAGTTACATTTCCCCCCATTTTTTCCCTACCCACCACCCCAGAATAGCAGTCCCACTAGATATCCCCTCATCCAATCTGCTCTCTCCCATATCTTCTCCCATACCCCCTTCGACTTTGCCATTAGGGCAAGGTGAATCTCTGAGCCCCAATGCCTGTACATCTTATGAAACATTTAATTTTAAAACTTCGATTTTCAGATCCATTCCCTTCCTCCCTTGTCACCCACTCCCTCTGAGAAGATAAGCAATTCAGTATGTGTTGTACATGTATAGCTATGCAAAATATATCATAGTAGATGTATTGTAAAAGACTGCTTATATTTCCCTCCCACCTGTCTCACCTCCCACCTGGTCCATTCCCTACTTTGATCCCGTCCCTCTTTGATAGTGGGTACAGAATATTCTTAATAAGCTGACTTCCAAACTTACATAGCCTCAGACACTTTCTAGCTGTGTAATCCTGGACAAGTCAATTAACAAGGTCTGCCTCAGTTTTCTCATCTGTAAGATAGCACCTACCTCCCAGGGTTGTTATGAGGATCAAATGAGATAATAATTGTAAAGTGCTTAGTACAGTACCTGGCACACAGTAAGTGCTACATAAATGTTAGCTATTATTTTGAGGACTTCAAAAATTATATAGCACCAAAAGCTTAAAAAGTCTATTGAACTTTCTAATGTAAAAATGAATCTATATACCGTAAGACTGACTTTTTTTTTTTTTTGGAGAGGGAATGTGGTGAGCCAAAGAGGCCTGTCCCAGGACTCTGATAATTACCCTGATATCAGTGGACCTGCATGTCAAAGATCTCTTTTGAGATGCGACTTTTCACTAAGTCTGCTCCGGAGTTCTTTTGATATAGATTGCATTTAAAAGGATGGTATTTGAGTTCTGAGGCTAACAGGCTCTGCCCCAAGACATATCTGATTCTGCACTCAGGTATCTTTGGGTGGCCAGCTCTAAACATGTTGACTTTTGAGGATTGCGCTTCAGCCTTGAAGTCTGCTCTCAATTGTATCCGTTTATGACTGCGGCTGCATTAGCAGGTACCTGAGGCCTAGATCAAAGGGCTTACCCTAAGATTTTAGTCTCCTACATAAGAAATCCTTATCAAATTATCTATTCCATGCTACTTCCAGGATACAACAGACTAAGGTAATGATTAGAAAACTTGAATCCCCTTTCTTTGTCTCTTTGCTCTATAAAAACCTTTCCCTGAGTATCAATAAATGGAGTTCATGGTTCTTCCTTGAGCTACCCACATGGCCTGGTCATTTCTTATTCACGTCTCTGAATCATGCTAAGTGCTGGACACTGAGCAGCCCATGGCAAGGGAAGGTAGGGCAAGTGGGGTTAAGTGACTTGCCCAAGGTCACATGGCTAGTTTTTGTGTTAAGTGTCTGAGGCTGGATTTGAACTCAGGACCTCTTGACTTCAGGGCCGGTGCTCTATTCACTGCACCACCTAGCTGCCCCAAGACTGACATTTTTACAGAACAAATTTGAGAAAAGCTTCTAACTAATGAAACAAATGAGCAATACTGAATTTTATTAGAATACATATTACTTGGGGACCACAAATTAAAATAAAATACACTTCTCTTGACATAAATGAGTTCTCAAAATCATGGAAAGTTTATTTAAAATTTCACCTGGTATATTAATAAAAATAGTAATGATGAAATTAGCAGAAATTACATAGTACATTAAATTTGAGAGAACATCTAAAGGTATAACAATATTTCTTAACAAGGTACGGGAAGAAGACAATTTTTGTTCTAACAGTCCTAATCGTGATTCTGTTTTATTAATAATAACAGTAAACTTTAGTTTCTGAACCTGTTAAGACTTGTGCCAAAAGTATATAATAAGAGAGCATTGTGGAGAAAATTCCCTAGAATGCCCACCTCTCAGAAATTTCATTTTCCCTCCTTTCCCACAATATTATTTTAAAAAGTAAACTAATTATAAGAGTTATAATAGTGGCTTGGGGGAAATCGCTCACTCTAAAAGGGAAGGTACTTGGTATTCTGTTTAACTGCTTTAGGGATGGCCAACTGTAGGAAAAGGTAGAACATGTCTGACATGCAAAGATAATTTTTTCCACTTTACACAGACTTCTACTCAAGGTTCTATGACCTAACTGTGGCACAGAGATAATCAATCTTTGGATCTTCAAGGCTCTGTCAGAAGAGCAGAAGCTCTGGCAAACTTTACAGCACAATGGAAGAGCTTTGAATGGGATGGGCCAAAGACTATGATTACTGTCCAAGGACCAAACCTGAATAGCTAAGAGTGGGCAAGCTCTGGCTACCCAGTGATGAAATCTTACACCCTGGTAATTTCAATGAAACAAAAACATTAAAAATGGTCCTTAATCTGTGAAGCCACTTACTACCTTCCAGTCACCCAAAGTGAGGGTGGTGAAGGAGTGGAAAAAGAAACCAACCAATATCAACCTTCCTGCTCTAAACAAAGCTTCTGCTTATATCAGAATACAAAGAAGTTGTCACTAAATGGAAGAATGTTTTACAGACTCAAATAAAGGGAGTGGCAGAGTTGGCTAAATATCGAAAGGCAACAAAAATGTCATTTCAAGGTCACTTGAACATCTCACATTACAGTAGTTATGATGTTCATCATAATACAAACAACACAGTAAAAAAAAAGGGTTAACTTTTTGTTTTGTGCAAATATCAGTTGCAGAAGATAAAGAAATAAGACCTTCTAAACCAGGGCTTCTTAAACTTTTTCCACTAGAGATCCTGCTGCCTAAACCAAGTAAATGCATACACTGATCTTCAGTGTCTTTAAGGTAAGTATCCCCCAAAATGCAGACAAATTTGTTGAGTAACATTCTTTGGAATAAATAAAGCTGCCTACTGGATATCTTGAACTGGATGTCTCATATACATCTAAAACTGAACATATACAAAACTAAATTCATTGTCTTTCCCTTGAAAACCTTTCCTCTTCCTAACTTTCCTATTACCATAAAGGGTACCACTATCCACCATGTCTCTCTATTTATCTTTACATCTATCTATATCTTGCTTGCATCTAGGTATTTTCGTTGTTTCTCCCATTAGATCGTGAGCTCCCTGAGAGCAGGAACTGTCTTTTGCCTTCCTTTGTATGCCTAGCAGTTAGGTTAGCATAGTGCCTAGAACTAGGTGCTTATTATGCATGTTGACTTAACAGTTAACTCTAACACTTAACACCTTTATTACCACAATACCTGATGTACTATATTGAGTAGGAAAAATAACACTTAAGAAGATGAAATCATAGGGGCGGCTTGGTGGCGCAGTGAGTAAGAGCGTCGGCCTCGGAGTTGGGATGACCCGAGATCGAAACCAGCCTCAGAAAATGAGCACCCACACATAAATAATGACTAGCTGTGTAACCTTGAGCAAGTTACTTAACCCCAATTGCTTTAAAAAAAAAAAAAGATGAAATCAGAAAGAACAGATACAACAGATTAACTACACATTAAAGAAATTTGTGCTACAGGTGTCCTAATTTTGAAGGCACTCAGAGATTGACTTAAAAGGTAGCTGAGAGAAAGGAAGATATCAAACTAACGGGAAAAAAGGTAGATTAGATAAAGATAGCAGTAGGCAACAGATTATATCTACCAACCTATAAGCCTACGTTATTTCTGTAAAATTTTTATGAATGATTTATTATACATATACTAATGATACCCTTGATGAAAATTATGAAAGATTTTTTAAAAACAGTTAATTTGGGTATTTATTTATTTATTTATTTTTTCAAATGCTCTATTAACTTCTGGTTTACATCATTCATTTCTGCCAGATTTTGAGTTACAATTTCCCCCCCATTTTTCCCCTACCCACCACCCCTGAAAAGCAGTCCTATAGGATATCCCTTCATCCAATCTGATCTCTCCCATATCTTCTCCCACACCCCCTTCAACTTTTCCAGTAGGGCAAGGTGAATCTCTGTGCCCCAATGCCTGTATATCTTATTTCCCAATTATATGTAAAATAGTATTAATAACAGTATTTATATATTTTTAAAACATTTGATTTTAAAACTTTGAATTCCAGATTCATTCCCTTCCTCCCTTGTCACCCACCCTCACTGGGAAGATAAGCAATTCAGTATATGTTGTACATGTATAGCTATGCAAAACATTACCATAGTAGATATATTGTAAAAGACTTACTATTCCCCTCTCTCCTATCCCACCTCCCACTTGGTCTATTCCCTACTTTGATCCTGTCCCTTTTCAAAAGTGGGTGCTTCCATCATCCCCCCTTCTCACGCCCTCCCCTCCTACTCTCCTGTAGGGTGAGATATCCTATTTAGTATGTACGTCATTCTCTCCCTGAGCCAAATTCAATGAGAACAAGATTTTGCCTTTTTGCCTTCCTGTTCTTCCCCTCCCTTGTAACCATTTTCCCTTGCCTCTTCTATATGAGATACTTTATCCCATTCTGTCTCTCCCTATCTCCCTTCGGTATATTCCTCTCTCACCTCTTAATTTCACCTTTTAAGTATCATCCCTTCCTATTAAATTCGACTTGTGCCCTCTATCTATGTATACCTGTAAACATATATACACACATTCACATATGTATTCATACACCCATACACCCTTCTTCAACTATTTTCATACTGAGAAAGGTTTTATCAATTACAGTTATCGTTTTTCCATGTAGGAATATAAATAGTTCAACTTTGATAAGTTTTTGATTTGTTTTCCCTGTTTACCTTCTCAAGCATCTCTTGCCTCTTGTGTCTGAATGTCAAATTTTCTATTCAACTCTGGTTTTTTCCTTAAGAATGTTTGAAAGTCCTCTATTCCACTGAATGACCATATTTTCCCCTGAAACATGATACTCAGTTTTGCTGGGTAGGTGATTCTTGGTTTTAATCCCAGCTCCTTTGCCCTCAGGAATATCATATTCCAAGCCCTTCAATCCCTCAGTGTTGAAGCTGCCAGATCCTGTGCTATCCCAATTGTGTTTCCACAATACTGAAATTGTTTCTTCCTGGCTGCTTGTAATATTTTCTCTTTGATCTGGCAATTCTGGAACCTGGCTGTAATACTCCTAGGAGTATTCTTTTTGCGATCTTTTTCAGGAGGCGATCAGTGGATTCTTTCAACCTCTATTTTGCCCTCTGGTTCTAAAACATCAGGGCAATTTTCCTTGAGAATTTCTTGAAGGATGATTTCTAGATTCTTTCTTTGATCATGGCTTTCAGGTAGTCTTAATAATTTTTAAATTATCTCTCCTGGATCTATTTTCCATGACAGTGGTTTTTCCCATGAGATAGTTCACATTGCCTTCTATTCTTTCATTTGTTTGGATCTGCTTACCAGCATCTTGATTTCTCATAAAGTCACTAGCTTCCATTTGCTCCAGTCTAATTCTGAAGGAATGATTCTCCTCAGTGAGCTTTTGAGATTCTTTTTCCATTTGGCAAATTTGGCTTTTTAAAGCATTCTTCTCCTTATTAACTTTTTGAACCTCTTTTGCCATTTGAGTTAGTCTATTTTTTAAGGTGTTATTTTCCTCAGTCAGGCTGTTGACTCTCATTTTATACTTTTCTTGCATCTTTCTCACTTCTCTTCCCAAATTTCCCAATTCTCTTTTCTGCTTCTGAAGTTCCTCTATGGCCTGTAACCAGCTTGTATTTTCATTTGTGGCTTTTGGTGCAGGAGTTCTGACTTTACTGTCTTCCTCTTGTTACATGCTTTGATCCTTTTGGTCCCCAAAATAGGAGTGTAAAGTTGGGTTGCTTTGTTTATCTTGCCTCCCTTGTTTTCTCATGTTTCCCCTCAATTACTTGACTTTTGGGCTTGCTGCCATAGTAGGACTCTGCCACCAGCCAGGGGAACTTCCGTCCCAAATGCTGGGGTTTCCTCAGCTACCGGAAGTATTAGTTGGGTGCCCTCTCTGAAGCTTCCACACACTCTGGCAAGCTGGTCACAACACCCCAAGACCTCCACCCCAGACTGCAATCCAGATCCAAGAAGGTTAAAGCAAGAGCTATTACCCCTCCCCCAAGACTGCTCACTAGTCTCCCTACAAACCATAGGCCAGGAACTAAAGCTCTAATGTGGCGCTCTGCACCAGGGTGTCTCAGTGGCTTCTCGCCCCCAGGAAAGAGGCCACTCTCCCCACTAGTCCCAAAGTCCATACTGCACTGACCTCTCACTTTGTGCTTGGCATCTATGTGTTGATAATTCTGGAAATGCCACAGCTGCTGGTGTTCTGGAATCCCTCCAGCTGGTTGCTGGTCCAGCCACCCTAGGGCTAAAACCTCTGGCTCACTTGGGGCTGGGCTCAGCTCCTAGAGCCCTGTGCTGGGCGCTCCCTGCCGGACTGTCTTCAGCAGGAGGTTACCTTATCTGTGTCATTTCGTGGGTTCTGTAGCTCCAGAGTTTGTTCAGAATCCCCTTTTATATAAATTGGAAGTGGTGGGATCTGGAGCTGCATGGAAATGCTGTTTCTACTCCACCATCTTGACTCCACACCCATTAAAGATGTTTTGCAGACAATTTCCTATAGTTAGTCATCTAGCATTTTATTAAGCACCAAGTTTGTGCTATGCAGTAGGGATATACAAAGAGGCAAAAAATAGTATCTGCTCTCAAGCTTACAATTTAATGGAACATGTAAAACACCTAGGAACAAACAAGATACACACCCACCCACAATAAATTGGAGATAATCAACAGACAGAAAGCATGAAGATTAAAGAAACCAGGAAAAGTTTAATAACATGCTCTCAGTTGAGTGGAATGTTGGATTCAAATCCTAGTTCTTACACTTACTACTACAGCAGACCACATCCCCACAACTGCACAATGAACTAAAAACTGCTAGAGAAAAGAACACAATATTCTGCTGAATTTATAATTTCAAAGGAGGGGAAAAAAGGCATTTGATCCTATAAGACAAAATGAAGCCTTAAAGACTCTCCTTCAACAAGTTGTCTCTCCTGAATATATTAAGTTCATGCAAGATTACTAGGTAAGGGGGAAGCTACATGGTACAGTGAATAGATCACCAGCTCTGGAGTCAGGAAGAGCTGAGTTCAAATCAGCCTCAGACACTTGACACACTTACTAGCTGTGTGACCTTGGGCAAGTCACTTAACCTCAATTGCCCTGCCCTTCCCCTTCCAAAAACCAAACCAAAACAAAAAGATTCAGAGTTAAGTACAATGAGAGATAACTTAGTTCAATGATCCTCTAGCAAATTCAAATTAGCACAAAGAGGGGGTCATAGGCTCACCAATGGTACAAAGAAAGATGTCCTATGAAGAGTCCAAAGGTTCTAGCGGGACTTCTGCTTACAGACAACATTGTACTAATTCCATTAATGCCCCAGAACTACTCTTACCTACACAATTATATACACAGCCAGTAATTGCTTGTTGGACATTTCAAATTCAATATCCTGGATCATCTTAAATTCGTTATCTTCCAAACTTCCCTATTTCTATCAAAGGCACCACCATTTTTGCAGTTTTCCTGTTTTGTAACCATGGCATTATCCTTCACTATTTACATTTATTATATTTTACCAATATATTATCAGTTGCCAAATCTCTTCATTTATAGTTCCATAACATCTCTCGTTACTCTACTTTCTTTTTACTCATACAGTTAATCACTTTAGTTCAGGACCTCACTGTCTTTTGCCTAAGACTATTGTGATAACCTCCTACTTAGTTTCCAGACTCAAGTCTATTTTCTACTTCAATCTACCCCCAATACTGCTGCCAAAGTGATTTTCCACTAGGGTATGTATGATCATGTCACTCCCCTACTCAATTAACTACAATGGCTTCCCATATTGTCTCTAGGATGAAATATAAACTTGTTTAGCTTTTAAAGTCCTTCAAAATCTGGCTCCAACACTGCTTTCCAGACACACAGGACATGATTCCTCCTCTTAAACTCTATGATCCAGCTAAACTGGTCTCTCTGTTCCTCACAGCTAACACTTTCCTTTCTCCATACCTTTGTACTGCTAGTTCCCCTTGCCCGGAATGTCACCCTCTCTTGACCTCTGTCTCATACTCTTGTTTTAAGATACTACTCAGTCGCTACCTTCTACATTAAACTTTTCTGGAACTTACCAGCTCAAACTACCTTGTATTCACTTTCAACTACCTTATGGTCTACTCCTTTGTCTTTATTTTCTGGGAGAAATATTAACAATCTGAGATATGCAGATGATACCACTCTGAGGGCAGAAAGTGAAGGGGAGTTAAAAGCTTTCTGACAAAGGTGAAAGAGTGGAATGTAAAAACTGGCTAGAAGCTTCACAACAAAAAACTAAGATCTTGGCAACTGATCCCACCACTTCCTAGCCAACAGAGAAAGAAGAAATGGAAGCAATGTCAGATTTTTTTATTCTTATGCTCAAAAATCATTGCAAATGGTGACTGCAGCAGTTTAACTGAAAGCAGTTTGCTCCTTGGAAGGAAATCTTTGGCAAATCTAGACAGCATACTAAAAAGCAGAAACATCATTTTGCTGACAATGGTCTATATAGTCAAAGTTATGATTTTTCCAGAAGTAATGTATGGCTGTGAAAGTTGGGCTGCAAGGAAAGCTGAGCACTGCAGAATCAATGCTTTAGAATTGTAGTGCTGGAGAAGCCTTTTGAAAATCCCTTGGACAGCAAGGTCAAATCAGTCAACACTTAAAGAGATTAATTCAGGCTCATTCACTGAAAAGTCAAATACTGAAGCTGAGGTTTAAATACCCTGGCCACATAATGAGAAGATGAGACTCACTGGAAAAGATCCTGATGTTGGGAAGGAATGAAGGCAAAAGTTAAAGGGGATGGCAGAGGATGACATGGATAGATAGTATCATGGTAACAACAAATATTAACTTAGACATACTTAAAATGACTGTGGAAGACAAAAGGGCCTGCTGTGCTATGGTCCATGGAATCAGGAAGAATCAGACACAAGTGAGTGACAAAAAAACAAAAACATTTTATGTGTATTTATTATCTCTCCGTTACAATTTAAGGAGATTAAGATTTCTTTAATTGTATTTCTATCCTGAATGCCCAGCAATGGTGTTGTTTGTTAACTGATCAACCAAAAGAAATAAGATTAGTAATTCACACAGTAAAAACCAAATGGATAAAAAATGCATGTTGCCCAGAATATGTTGCATAGACTATCTGAATGCATAGCCTTTGAGGTGAACAGTAAATTAAGCCAGAATTGAATAGGAAGAAGAGAGCAAGCTCAAACATAGTTGGGAAATTATGCATGGCTTTCAATAATCTCCAGTTTCTTCTGTGTGACTAAAACTCATCATTTTAACACCAATATTCTCCTGGTGATAATGCATGGCTATAAATCATGGAATTTTATCTCTGAATAACTGTGTGCAACTTCAAGAGGAATAGAGGGTGTGAATAGGCTGTGCTCAACTGTGCACTTAATCATGGGATTGGCATAAACCTAATTATGAAAGTTGTTTAGATAAGAAAATTGCAACTGTCACCCTGTCTGAAGGCTTCCTGGGATGGGACCAGAAGAAAGTCTGGCTCACTCACACATTTGTCCCAGAGTCCGTGACATTAACACGACATGAAAAGGGAAGGACTAAGTCCCTTCAATCCACCTCCTCTGCTATATCACCCCAAGGTATAAGACAAAAATGATGGCCAGAGCTATACATATATTGACAGTGCAGAGAGGACACTCAAGGGACAACTACCACTATCAAATATTTAGGAAATCATCAACTTTTATAACTCTAATAGCAAAGCATTAACAAAGTCAAGCTTTTAACAAATCTCCTTAGTATATAATCTTTGGATCCCCAGAAAATTGTCTTACCTTAATGCTGGTAGATTGTAGTTTCTGGAAAAAATATCTCTGAAATGAAAGGGGAACTTTCAGCAGGGCAATGATTGCATTGCAGAGGCAAGCTGTGTGCTGCAATAAAGAAAACCCAATGAAGTCAAATCAGATGAAAAGAAACCCAATTCTGCCAATCAACAACTTTTCCATGAAGATAATTAAAATGGGACACACATTTTAATTCAATTCAACACTTTATGGACTACCCACTACAGGAAAGGTCGTGTGCTGGGTGAATAATAACAAAATCAGAACATCTTTAGCCCTCAAGAAGCTTGCACTTTCTTGGGAAAACAAAACACAGTCTAATTAGGACACTGCCCTAATAGAGGAAATGTAAGTTTCTGTCAAATCTTTCTGGTCAAGATGTACAGATAAACAATTCTACCTAATTAATTCTCAAACATTACAACAGGAGAGAGGAAATCCGTATCCCTTTGGGTTCAAACATGGAGCACACTTATTTTTCATATATTTTGGAATATGGTACCAGTTTTGGCACCATATTACATAACATAAATATGTGGCCACTCAATAAATATTTATCAAGTACCTACTATGTGCCACGCACTGTACTAAGTATAAGCACTGGGGCCAGATAAAGAGGCAAAAAAACAATGCCTGCCTCAAGGAGCTCACAGTCAAATGGGGGAGATATGAAAAAAATTATTATATACAAATGAGCTATATATGGTAATATTGGAAATAATTAAAAGAGTAAAGACACTAGAATTAAAAGGGGGTTGGGAAAGGCTTCCTGAAGAAAATGGGATTTTAGTTGGAACCTAAAAGAAAACATGAAGTGGAGATGAGGAGGGAAAGCATTCCATGCATGGGAGACAATCAAAAGAGAAAAGGACCAAATGAAGTATTATTCATGGAACAGTTAGGAGGACAGTGTCACTGGACTGAAGAATATGTCAGGGACAGTAAGGTATAAATAAGAAGCCTGGGAAAAGTAGGAGGGGATTAGGTTATCAAGGGTTTGAATGTCCATTTTGTATTTACTCCTGGGGGCAATAGGAAATCACTGGAATTTATTGAATGGGGGTTGGGAAGTGACATGGTTGGACCTCAACTTTAGGAAAATCATTTTAGTGGCTGAAGAAAGAACAGACTAGAGTGGGGAGAGACTTGAGGCAAGCGACCCGTCAACAGGCTACTGCAAAAGATCAATAACAGGAGATGAAGGCTACCTGGGCTGCAAGATTGGAGTAGACAGGATAGAATGGGAGCATCTGTGCAGGTGGGGAGGTTGGAGTTAGGTCACCTCTTCAGGTGAGACAGGTGAAAGAGGATACAGCGGCAGAAGGCATATGAGTGATGAGATAAATATGAGGAAGAAGAGGGTGAATGGCCTTAATTTTTTTCTGTAAAAGATAAGGCAAAGTTCTCAGCTGAGGGAGGGAGGTTTGAAGAGAGATGAAAAGGTGTGGAAGAACCACCGTGGAGAGCAGAATAGTGAATTGATAACGGGAGGTATAATAGGACTGTCTAGCAACAAATGAGGGCCCAGTGGAAGTTGTGTAATAAAAATCTGTACTAGACTCAATCATAATTGTTGCATGATTTTCTCCACCTTCATTCTGTAATAAATATGTATGTATAGGACCAAAAGCAGAAGACGATGGGAGTGATCCAAGGCTAACACTTACTTGGCAAAGCACAATTAGCAATATAAGGGGATTAGAGATTCAAAGGGACAGTGCATAATTGAATTGTTTTGCTAGGTCAAGATGGGAAAGAGAGAGAGAGAGGGAAGGGGAAATTGTCTGGAAGAGAACTGAGGGATCTTAGGATTAGAGGTCACAGGGTAGATGAGATAATTTTGGTAAGCCTGGGCAGATGAAAAGGTAAAAAACCAATAGATTATGGTCAGATATGGGGATTTTGGAATTCTTGTACATGGAGTTAATGCATTTTATGGCTGATGGAAAGATCAAGGATATGACCATCTTTGTGTGGTAGAGGCTGAATGGAGTAGGAGATCAGGGGAACTGAGTAGGTTAAAGAATTGAGTGGTTAGGGTGGTTGAGGGAGAGTCAGTTGCTATGATGAAGTCCCCAAGTATGAGGACAAGAGTTGGTAAGGAAAGAAAAATTATGAGTTAGATACCAAACACACTGGGGAGAAAGAGTAGGGCTAGGAGGGTGATGTAGAGTTTGCAGATAATAGTTATGTGAATGTCAGTGCTCTTCTGTCCATATTGCCTTGCTCTCCACCATACAAAAAGGTATGATGGAAAGAATGACAGTAGATATGAAAGAAAGAATAGTGGCTGGCACTTATTCTCTCAAGCCTGCAACTTCAGTCTGGTAAAGTTTTATTTCAATCTCTCCATTTACAGCCTTGCTAAAGCCATGAGTCCACAGAGAGTAAGCAGTGGTTAAAGGACCACAAATTCTGTGTTTGTGTATTTTGACTATCTCCAATTCTGTCACTTAAAAAAAATGTATCAACATTAATACTTCATTTCTAAAATAAGGTTTCAAGAAATGAAGCTAAATTTTGAGCTTCATTTAGCTAAATGAAGCTAAATATTTTCTCACCCAGAAGAAATACACAGTGAATTGTTCAAATTTTAGAGGTAGATATGTCACTGAATTTTCAAGCTAAAAAGACCTTAGAGATTATTATCTGGTTTAAGCTCTTCTTTAAGAAGTGAGATACTTAATGATTTCCTGGAGAACAAAAAGGTCTCTAAAATCCCAATTCAGTGCTTTTTACATTAGACAATGCAAACTTAGTCCTTTGGACATTGCGTAGCCCAGAGTTCTGTTTCACAGCACAATAGCACACAAGTCTGTCTAGACAGGTGATAGCTGTCTATCCTTATGTGAGCAATGCAAAAATGAAATTCTAGTTTCACCTAGGCATGGCTGGTGTGTTTCACTGTTTTACCCTGACCACAAATTCTGAAAAGACAATTTTGAATTGCTAAAATAAACTTTAGGAAGAATTTAAAAATGATTTTAAACTACAATTAACTATTTAACTTGTATAAATAGCAATTAGAAAGAATTTGTGATTGGACAAATATGGCTATTATTCCAAGGAATTTAGAATTCAGAGACTATGTTAAGATTTTGGGGTCAGAGGATAGCAGATTTTGTGGCTACAACACTGAAACAATCACTTAGTGTTCAGAACAATTTGTATTTTTAATTTCTGATAACCAGACAGAAGAAACAAGTAGCTAAAAGAGATCAGTGTTCACTTGCTCCTCCATTTCTATTCACAGCCCTACATACCTCAGGGGATAGGATTAGGATTAGAATAAATTTAGATTAGGATGCTGGGAATCCATTTATGTATACATATTATATTTCATATTTTAGCTATATCGATCTGAAACTTTGCAGGGTAATATGGTTCAACTTAAAATTCATTCAAGGGCAAAAGAACATTGTAAACAAATAATTAACCAACACATTAAAAATAATGCTACTTGCCATATAAGAGACAGGGGCATATTTCCGGTTCAGTGATTCCACCTCTTCTAAGACATGATTATATACAGACATCATTCTTCTTTCATATTCACTATCAGCATGTGCTGATCCAGTGGAACCATATTCCTGGAAACTGAAGAAACCATCCAATCAATCAGCAAACTGATCAAATACTACATAATAAGGCATTTTAATAAATGCTGTAGGGCAGAGGTGCCAAACTTGCAGGCTGCATATAGCATGGAAGTAACCAGATCAAAATGCAATTGAGAAATATTTAACAAAAATAAATAAAAATAACTTCTTAGTAAATGTGAGGACAGTAGGGATCCATTTTTATGTGAAGTTGACACCATTGCTCTAGGGGATATAAAGATGCATAAACTATAGTTCCTGTCTTCAAGGAGTCTACAGTTTTATTGGGGAAAAAAACATACTGTGCATAAAGGATTGCTAATGATACTAGGCAATGTAGAAATGATATATGACAGACATAGCTAGAAAATACAACAGCAATTCAGAGAATGAAAGAATTAGCATGAACTTTAGTGTCCAGGGAAGAAGGTAGCATTTGAATGCAGGTACTAGGGCAAGGACTCACTACTGAACAAAAACAGATGGGGAAAATGGAAAGCAGTCTGGCAGAAACTAGTTATAGAGCAACATCCACACTGTATAGCAAGATAAGTTTCAAATGGGTACATGACTTAGACATAAAGGAAGACATAATAATAATAAACTAACTGGAGGGGCAAGGAAGAAACTGCCTGGCAGGGCTATAGTTTGAGAAGAGTTCGTAACCAAATAGAAGAAAAAGAGAACCATAGAAGGTAAAGTGGACAATTTTGATTTAAAAAAATTAAAAAGTTTCTGTACAAACAAAAACAATACAACTAAAATTAGAAGAGAAGCAAGCAAATGGGAAAAATACAGCAAATTTCTTGGATAAAGGTCTCATCTTAAAAAATATATGGGGAACTGAATCAAATTTATAAGAGTAAAAGCCATCCATGTATTAATATGGTCAAAGGATATAAACAGGCAATTTTCAGAGGACAAAACCCAAACTACCAATAACCAGATAAAAAAGTCTAAATCACTAATAACTGTCACTCTTGTCGTTTCAGTCACGTTTGACACTTTGTGACCCCATGTGGGGTTTTCTTGGCAAAGATACTGGAGGAGTTTGTCATTTCCTTCTCCAGCTCACTTTGCAGATGAGGACCTGAAGCAAACAGGGTGAAGTGACTTGCCCAGGCTCACATAGCTAGTGAGTGTCTGAGGCCAGATTTGAATTCCAGAAGATGAGTCTTCCTGATTTCAATCCCAGTGCCCAGTGTTCTATCCCCTGCACCACCTTGCTGCCCACTAATAATTAGAGAAATCCAAATTAAAACAACAACGATGACTTACCTCACACCCCTAAGATTAGCAAATGTGACAAAAGTAGAAAGTAACAAATGCTGGAAAGACTGAGAAAATGGGTCTATTAATGTACTGTTGCTATAATTTGGTCTAACCATTATGTAAAGTAATTTGGAACTATGAGCTATGCCCCCAAAGCTATCAGACTACAAATTCCTTCTGACCCGCAATACCAATACTCAGTCTAAAGGGTCCTAAAGAGATGAAAGAATTAAACAAACATGTTAAAAAAAAACAAAACACAAACCCAAACACACGATACTATGTATGTGTATTTATTTTCCTTCACTCTTTTAGTTATTTATTTCTACAGCAGTTTGCAGTAACAATAAGATTGAAAAACCCAAGGGATACTATAAACTGGGAAATAGCTGAGCAAGTTAGCTTATATTACTGTGAAAGAATACTACTATGCTATTAGAAATGATGAAGAGGATAGCTTCAAAGGTATTTGGGAAGACTTGTATGAACTAATACAGAGTGAAATGAATAGAATTGGGAGAACAATTTATCCAGTAACGTCACTCTTGTAAAAATGAACAATCTGAAAAGACTTAACAACTCCAATTTAATAAAGTACCAGCCATGACTCCAAAAAACAGATGATGAAGCTACCTATCACCTGACAGATGGATTCATACAGAATGAGATAGTAACAATATTATAAAGACAATCAATCCATTTAAAAAGTCTTAGAACTCTGATCAACACAACAATCAACCACAATTCTAGAGGACTCATGATGAAAGAGGCCATCTACCTCTTGATAAAGATCTGATACTCAAGATTGTGTGTGTATGTATATATGTATGTATTTGAAGATGACCAATGTAGAAGTTTGTTTTACTTGATTTCTCAAGGGGAGGAGAGAGGAAAGAATGGAGAGAGAGAAGGTGGATTTTAATTAAATTTTTTTTAAGAGGGTAGGACTTGAATCGGGTAGTTATGTACTGCAGTGGATAGAGTACTGGGACTGAAATTAGGAAGACAAGTCTTCCTTACTAGTTTACTTACTAACTGGGTGAATCTGGGAAAATCACTGTGTGAGCCTGTTTGCATCAGTTTTTTCATCTGCAAAATGAGCTGGGCTGGAGAAGAAAATGGCAAACCATTCCAGTATCTTTGCCAAAGAAACCCTAAATGGGATCATGAAGAGCTGGTCATGAGACTGAAACTACTGAACAAAAGGACCTGAATTTGGCCATGAATAGTAATAAGAGCTAATGTGTATGCAATAACTTTAAGGTTTACAAAGTGCTTCATATACTTAATTTCATTTTATCCTCATAACAATCCTGTGAAATATGTATTACAAATACTGTTTTATTTCACAGATGAAGGAAATGAAGCTCAGAAAAGAGAAATGATTGGTCACCCAGTGGGAAAGGTAGAATTTAAAACCAAGCTTTACTTGAATTCAAACTGAATACTTTTTAAATTCCCAGGCACCTCTAGCTATTCTACCTACACTAAATTTCACTAAAACCATCACCTCCATTTCCCCTCCATCACAGGATGAAGCCAACTTTGACCCTATCTTGCTTGAGCTCACTTCATGGATATCTAAGGACAAACACTAAGTATATCCCTTTTAGTTCCTTTTTATTTTTTTTCTGTTAGAATGTAAGCTCCTTGAGAACAACAAGGTCTGCCTGGTTTGCTCTTTCTTTTGTCCCCCAGTATTTAGCACAGTGCCTGGTATAGAAATAAGTACTTAATAAATGAATGGGAATGAACAGATTTGTTTGTACATCCCTACCACCACGAACAAACAAAATAGCTAATAATAGCTGGCATTTATATAGCACTTTAAGGTTTGCAAAGTGTTTTACAAGTATTATTTTATCTTCACAATTATCCTGGGAGTTACATGTTATTATTATCATGCCCATCATATAGATGGAAGAAACTGAGGCAGGCAGGTTAAGTAACTTGTCCAAGGTCACACAGCTGTTACATGTCTGAAGTCAGGTTAAAATTTAGTCATTCCTGACTTCAAGTCCAACTGTCCATCAACTACCACCTACCTTCTTGTTCCGGAATGGTGATCTAGCATAGTACACAAGTTTGGAAGACAGTTGAGTAGGCAAATCTGATTGAAGTAAATAATTTGTCCTGGGAGTAGTGGAACATGAAGTTTAATCTACAACCATCCCTCAAATTTTTTTCAAAAAAATCTTAAAGCTTAACAGCCATATTCCTGCACTCTACATGGTTTCCAGGAGAGAGGGGGTATTTGAGAACAATACTTATAAATAATAAGTTACCTTACACATATAAATAACACACACCAATTCTGTATATAATGAGTACATGAAAACACACAATGAATATTCATTTATACCGTGATTTTTAAGAACTCCAACACAAACCCAATGTGACAAGAGACCAAGAGTCACTTGCTAATAGAGACCAGATCTTGTGCACCTTGCTGTC
Source organism: Gymnobelideus leadbeateri (assembly GCA_011680675.1). Taxonomy (NCBI): domain Eukaryota; kingdom Metazoa; phylum Chordata; class Mammalia; order Diprotodontia; family Petauridae; genus Gymnobelideus; species Gymnobelideus leadbeateri. Next base: position 52,362 of record WOXC01003321.1, read on the forward strand.
CTCCTAGGTCACAGTTTCCCAAACTATGTTGTGTGTCACCTTCATGTTTGTGTCATGTTAGTGAAGGGACTGAAAATGTTAATGCTAGTGGGGCACCTATCCTCAACTGGCTGAAGGGGTATGGTTGTGGGAAGGCATGGGACCCCTGGCCCTGTTGTAAATGGCCAGGGTCTGCACAAAAGGAGAAGCCGAAGACAAGAAGCTACTGCTCACCCCTGATGACCACTTCCATGGTTTTACTCTCTTCCTACCAAAAAACAATGAAGAAGCAACTCAATTGTGCTTGCAGTTTACTCTGATAAAATATTGGTTTTCTCTATGTCCTAAGCCTGGCCATGGCCAATGTACCCATGCCCTGAACGGCCTATAGAGTTTTGCCTTTAGGAGTTTGGTCCTAGGCTTCAAACCTAAGTGTTCTTAAACTAAATTAGCTAGGGTTATCTTTTCTACTTTCTTTTTTCCCCCCAGTGGAAGTCAAGACAAAGTTAATAAGGATAAATAAAGAGTGGGAAAAGAGGGACACTAAGGGACACAATAATTTAGGTCCAGTCTCAACAAATATGTGACAAAGTTATATTCAATCTGGTTATTTTTTCATGACGAGCTCATTATACTGTTTTTCTTGATACGTTACTAAAAAAACCATGAGGTAGGAATAGACAGCAGTACAATTGTGACAGGTTCATATGAACATAGCAGTATAGATACAATGGACTTCTGAAGTCATTTAGACCAACTCATTCTTTTCACAGACCAAAGGGTTTAATTGACTTGCCCAGTCACACTGGCAACAAGTATGAAAACTAATTATTTCAACTAAGGATGTCTGATTTCAAATATACTTCAGGGATCTGTGATTTAGTTCTTGTAAAGACTCCTATAATGAAGACTATAGTCCCTCTGTAAGACTCAGTTGTTTCTTTTAAGAGTTGCTGTGGCTAAAAAATTCATCTCTGTGTCTAATCTTATTATTTGTCTCTCTGAGCTTAGATAAACTGGTCCTTGGGACAAGAGATATAAAGTTTGTTATTGGGCCTGTTAATGTGAAATACAGAAACCAAATAACTCAGGTGAACTGTACTAATAAGCACCATTTCATGATTAACACTTCCATCATCAAAAACACACATTTTGCTCCTAATTCTATACCAAGCAAAATTAAACAACTTAAGTCTCTGCTTCTGTGTAGTTAAGGTTATAATGCAATAAAGAATAACACTCTAAAGGATATATTATCACTGAGATATGGAAACACCTCTAAAAATATAGAAGAATCTCTATAATTTGGGGTTAAGAATTTAAATCCTTTTATAGGCTAAATTTCTTTGAAAAAAATAGATAAGGTTTTGATGGTTTGAAGGATTCGACATACCAAAATTTCAGTGACAATTAGATAGATCATAGTGGGACCATAATACTATATTGTCATTTATGTAGTAGACTTTGAAATTTGAAGTTGTCATTTTGTTATGATCATTTTTATGTTTGAAATTTAAGATAATAAGAATAATTCTGTGATAGCTGTTGCTGTTGAGTTGTTAGTCGTGTCTAACTCTGTATGACCCCACTTGGGGTTTTCTTGACAAAGACACTGGAGTGGTTTGCCATTTCCTTCTCCAGCTCATTTTCCAGATGAAGAAACTTAAGCAAATAGGGTAAAGTGATTTGCCCAGGATCACAAGCTAGTAAGTGCCCGAGATCAGATTTGAACTCAGAAAGATGAGTCATACTGGTTCCAAGCCTAGCACTTTATCCACCGTGCCACCTAGCTGCCCCTAATTTAGTAATTAGTAAAAAGAGATGACTTTGGAGTCAAGAAAGCCTATGTTCAATTCTTCACTTAGATGCCTAGGGCCCTCTGTAACTAAAGTTACAGAGCAGTTACTGATATGTACTGGTAGAGGGAATTGCTTAAGCTGGAGTACTCTTACACAAATTAAGATACAACTTGGTGAAGTGTACAAAGTGTAGGACGTGGAGTCGAGAACACCTGGGTTCAAATACTGTACCAGAAACTGGGCAGACCACAACTTTTTTGAGCCTCAGTCTTCTCAGATATAAAATGAGTAAGATAGGGAGGTGGACTTTTTCTTAGAAGGGTCTTTCTAGGTCTAAATTTATGATTCTATGCAATCACCGGGCTCCCTCCAACTCCCAAAAAGGACCATGATTTTTTAGACAAAATTCATCCTCCTTGGGGAAGGGGAAGGAAGTATTTATACAGCATTTACTATGTGCCAGGCACTGTGCTAAGTGCTTTACAAATATCTCACAACAACCCAGCAAGGTAGGTTCTATTATTTACCCCCTATTTTACATCTGTGAAAACTGAGGCAAAGAGAAGTTAAATAATTTTCCCAAGGTCATACAGCTAAGAGTTACATGAGGCTAGATTTGAATTCCAGGTCTATCTGACTCCAGGTCTAGTACTCTACCTACAGTGCTACCTAGCTGCCTCAGCAGCTCCTATTTCAACAAGAGATCCCTATCTACCAGAGACACTGTGAAGCAGTCACTACCTAAAGCTTCAGTATGCCACATCAGGCTCTTACTTATTCCTAGTGTGCAACATCAGGGGAACTGGAAGGTCAGGGAGGGAGATGTTTGTATGTGTTTGGTATGGCCAGTCAATTAAGAAGCACCTGTTATGTTGTGCCAGGGACTAGGGATACAAAGATAAAAAAGTCCAAGTAGCTTACATGTTATCTGGGAATATGCCTGCATATAAGTAGATACAAAAGCAAATACAAGGAAATTCCAGGAGGAAAGGAGCCAAATTTTGGGGAAGCATCAAGACATGGTGCTTGCAGTGAGTTCTAAAGGTAACCAGGGCTTTAAGAAGCAGAGGTAAGGAGGGACCATATTTCAGGTGAAAAGAACAAGGAAACAGAAAATCTTGTATAGGCACAGCAACATCAAGTCTGACAAGATGGTGAAGGGTATGAGGGGGAGTAAGATCAGTTTGGAAAGGCACCTTGGAGTCACGTCCCAAACATCTTTAAGGCGGGGGCGGGGGTGGAGCCAAGATGGCGGAGTAGAAACAGCACTTCCACGGCACTCCAGCTATACCACTTCAAAATTATGTAAAAGGGGGACTCTGAACGACCTCTGGAGCACCAGGACCCACAAAATGACACAGAGAAGCTAACCCCCCGCTGAGGATAGCCCGGCAGCCTGGCAGGGAGTGGCGAGTGCAGCACTCTGGGAGACGAGCCCAGGCCCGTGTGAGTTGGAGGTTTTAGCCTCAGGGTGGCTGGACCAGCAGCAGGCTGGAGGGACCCCAGAACACCAGCATTTGTGGAGTTTGCAGAATTATAAACACATAGATGCCATAGACAAAGTGAGAGGTTAGTGCCCTATGGACTTTGGGACCAGTATCTGGGAGCGCATCAGCTTCTTCCCCAGGGAGTGAGAAGCCGCTGAGGAGCCATGGCACAGCCGCCATTTTGCAGCTTCAGTTGCATCTTCAGCTCCTGGCCTGCGGACTTTAGGGGGATCCTGCAATCAGTCATGGGGGGTAATCGCGCTTGCTTTAACCTCCCTGGATCTGGATTTTTGTGGTCTGGGGTGGAGGTCTTGGGGTGTGTGACCAGCTTGCCAGAGTGTGTGGGGGCTTCAGGGAGGGCACCCAACTAATACCTCCAGCAGATGAGAAAACCACAACATTTGGGACAGAAGCTCCCCTGTCTGGTGGCAGAGTCCTACTGTGGCAACAAGCCCAAAAGTCAAGTAATTAAGTGGTAACATGCCTAGGCAAAGGAAACAAAATAAACAGAAAAATGCAACATTAGACTCCTATTTTGGGGGCAAAGAAGATCAAAGCATGGAACAGGAGGAGGACTGGGAGGTCAGAACTCCTGCACCAAAAGCCCCCAAATGAAAATACGAGCTGGTTACAGGCCACAGAGGACCTTAAGAAGGATTCTGAAAATCAAATAAGAGAAGTAGAAGAAAAATTGGGAAGATAAATGAGAAAGATACAAGAAAAGTATGAAATGAGAGTCAATAGCCTGACTGAGGAAAATAACACCTTAAAAAATAGACTAACTCAAATGGCAAAAGAGGCTTAAAAAGGCAATGAGGAGAAGAACGCCTTAAAAAGTCGGATTTGCCAGATGGAAAAAGAATCTCAAAAGCTCACTGAGGAGATTCATTCCTTCAGAGTTAGACTGGAGCAAATGGAAGCTAGTGACTTTATGAGAAATCAAGATGCTGGTAAGCAGATCCAAACAAATGAAAGAATAGAAGGCAATGTGAAATATCTCATGGGAAAAACCATTGACCTGGAAAATAGATCCAGGAGAGATAATTTAAAAATTATTGGACTACCCGAAAACCATGATCAAAGAAAGAATCTAGAAATCATCCTTCAAGAAATTCTCAAGGAAAATTGCCCTGATGTTTTAGACCCAGAGGGCAAAATAGAGGTTGAAAAAATCCACTGATCACCTGAAAAAGATCCCAAAAAGAAAACTCCTAGGAATATTATAGCCAGGCTCCGGAACTCCCAGATCAAGGAGAAAATACTCCAAGCAGCCAGGAAGAAACAATTTCAATATTGTGGAAAGACAATCAGAATAGCGCAGGACCTGGCAGCTTCTACACTGAGGGATCAAAGGGCATGGAATATGATATTCCAGAGGGCAAAGAAGCTGGGATTAAAACCAAGAATCACCTACCCAGCAAAACTGAGTATCTTGTTTCAGGGGGAAATATGGTCATTCAGTGGAATAGAGGACTTTCAAGCATTCTTGAGGAAAAAACCAGAGTTGAATAGAAAATTTGACATTCAGACACAAGAAGCAAGAGATGCTTGAGAAGGTAAACTGAGAAAAGAAACCAAAAGGAACTTATCAAAGTTGAACTATTTACATTCCTACATGGAAAATCAATAACTGTGACTGATGCTTTCTCAGTATGAAAATAGTTGAAGAAGGGTGTATGGGTGTATGAATACATATGTGAATGTGTGTATATATGTTTACAGGTATACATAGATAGAGGGCACAGGTCAAATTTAATAGGAAGGGATGATACTTAAAAGGTGAAATTAAGAGGTGAGAAGGAATATAATGAGAGGAGGGAGATGTGGAGAGACAGAAAGGGGAAAGCTATCTCATATAGAAGAGGCAAGGGGAAATGGTTGCAAGGGAGGGGAGGAACAGGGAGGCAAAAAGGCAAAACCATATTCTCATTGAATTTGGCTCACGCAGAGAATGACATGACATACATACTAAATGGGATATTTCACCCTACAGGAGAGTAGGGGGGAGGTGGATGAGAGGGGGGATGATGGAAGGGAGGGCATGCTGGGGGGAATGGAGGTTGGAAGCACCCACTTTTGAAAAGGGACAGGATCAAAGTCGGGAATGGACCAAGTGGGGGTGGGATAGGTGGGAGGGAAATATAGCCAGTCTTTTACAATATATCTACTATGCCAATGTTTTACATAGCTATACATGTACAACATATACTGAATTGCTTATTTTCCCAGAAAGAGTGGGTGACAAGGGAGGAAGGGAAGGAATCTGGAATCTGAAGTTTTAAAATGAAATGTTTCAAATATATATAAATACTATTATTAATACCATTTTGCATATAATTGGGAGTTAAGAGGTGCAGGCATTGGGGCACAGAGATTCACCTTGCCCCAATGGAAAAGTCGAAGAGGGTATGGGAGAAGATATGGGAGAGAGCAGATTGGATAAGGGGATATCCTGTGGGACTGCTATTCTGGGGTGGTGGGTAGGGTGAAAATGGGGAAAAAATTGTAACTCAAAATCTGGCAGAAATGAATGATGTAAACCAGAAGGTAATAAAGCATTTGGGAAAAAAAAGCAAAAAAACTCCCCCCAAAACCCAAACATCTTTAAATGGAAACTATAAGAGTTGGCATTGGATTCTGAAACTTTTAAAACAGGGAAATGATGTGGTTACTTCTAAGTTCTAGAAAATAGCACTTTAGCACTAATTTAAATGATAGAATGGAAAGGGGAAGGACTTGAGATTTTTGCAATAGCTCAGGTAAGAAGTGATGAGGACCTTAAGTGAGATTTTAGGTAGAGAGAAGGGAAAGGATATGAGAAATGTTATAGAAATAAAACAGGAAAGACTTGGCACTCTCCAGTCAGATTGGCTAAGATGACAAAACAGGAAAATGACAAATGCTGGAGAAGATGTGGGCAAATTGGAACACTAATGCATTGCTGGTGGAGTTGTGAATTTATCCAATCATTCTGGAGAGCAATCTGGAATTATGCCCAAAGGGTTATAAATAATTTCATACCCTTTGACCCAGCAATACCACTTCTAGGGTTATATCCCAAAGAAATCATAGAAGTGGGAGGAAGACCCATATGTACAAAAATATTAATAGCAGCTCTTTTTGTGGTTGCAAAAAATTGGAAATTAAAGGGGTGCCCGTAAATTCCCTTTACCATTTTTCATTCCATTTAGTATAATACGCCTTTGTAACCTGACTAATGTCTAATGTGAAAGTATTTGCAGATCCTATATTGGACTATATGCCATCATGGAGGGTGGGGGGAGGGAGGGAAGGGAAATTTGAAACTCAAGGAACTATGGAATTGAATCCTGTAAACTAAAAATAAACAAACAAATTAATAATAAAAAAAAAGACTTGGCAACAGGAAGTTGGCCTAAAACAGAAGTTTTGAATAAGTCAACTGCAAGGGCATATTTATGTGAAGAATGAAGGAGTATGGAAATTGAACAACTAGAGAGCATGGGAGACATGGTTCTTTACTAAGTACCTGGGAAAGGTTATGTCACTGAGATGTGAGTTTAGTAACTGTTTGAAATTAAAAAGGGCAGAAGCTAAGTAAAAACAAGACTGTGCTTAAGTAAGAACAATTAGGTGACTATACAAAGGCAGTAAGAATTAGTGTGACTAAAAGAGAATTAGTCCAATCGACTGAAGCAAGAGCAGATAAGCAATGTGACACAATCTGATCATCAAGTGTGAAGGGTCTTAGCCTTAGGTACAGTGATGGAAAGTCAATATTTGAGGACGAGATGCTGAAACTACTCTGTTGATGCTCAGGCTCTCTTTGAGAAATTTTAGTTTGTAACTTCAATTTTAAATGCACATTCCAAATCACAAAACACAAAAAAAGACAAAACATTGCTCAGGTCCCTATCATTTGGGAAAGAGGAACTTTAACAAAGAAAGAATTCAAATTTCTTTTGATCCAAAGGATGAGTTTCAAGCTAAAGCCACGAGAGCATACTTAACCTAATTTTTTTATGTTAAAATTTTACCATATGGCAGATGTAAAGTAACACTTCAATTAAACTTACCTTGCTGACTCTGGATCCAAAATCAGGGCTTCTATTGCATGAGAGATCAGCAAACAACTCTGCTGCTGTCTAGAATAACATTAAGGATTTTTTTCTTTTTTGTCCAGACCTGTAGGTCTGTGATTTTATTGGTGTACAGAACTCCAAGTATGGAAAACTCTCCATTAAAGGTTAGCATCTCATAAAGGAATACATTAAAATAAAGAATTTCTTTATGAAATAAATATCGTAAGAATTTTAAGCTGGCAAGAAATGTAATCATTTGGGGTTTGAGTTTTGCTCTGACAGTCAGCTCCTAAGAGCGACACTGACCCTGCAAAAATTGCCTCCTATTTTCTGAGCCTTGTTTCCTTATCTGTAAAATGGAGATAGTCTCCCACGGTTGTGCTAACCAAATGGGATGGTGCATGTGAAGCATGTAAGTATAAATTATTACTACCATCTGACCCAATCATCTACTTTTACAAATGAGGAAACTAAGTTTCAAATAAATTACATCACTTGTTTAAGGTCATAAGGCATTTCAGTGACTTAATCTTAATGGACTGCCTAGGTTTTTAAAATCCTATGCAATTACTCTTTTCAAATATATCACATTTCTTTCTGGATATATGAAACAACAGTATGACAATGAAAAGTTTCAGTAATATTAGCAGGAGCAATATTACCATTCTGGTATAATAAAACCAGATAGGTAGCTATTTTCCTTAAGAGATAGAGGCTAAATAAATAGAAGTTACTCTATCCTTCTTAGTCTTCAACTTTATTTATGTCAGATTCCTTTCACACAACAACATTTTTTTTTTTTTTGCTTTTTGGAGGGCAATTGGGGTTAAGTAACTTGCCCAAGGTCACACAGCTAGGTTTTTGTTTGTGTGTGCGTTAAGTGTCTGAGGCCGCATCCGAACTCAGGTCCTTCTGACTCCAGGGCCGATGCTCTACTCACTGAGCCACCTAGCCGCCCCTCATAATAACATTTTAAAATAACTGAAGGAATGCTAAATTTCAATTAGAAATTAGTGAAAGAACAAAAGATAATTTTCCCCACCCAAGTTCAAGGATGAAATCTATATATTCACCCCTTAGAAGTCTTTGGACCCAGGTTTAAGAATTTCTGGTTTAATCATGCATTTTTATGTTCTACAACTTGAGTTAACTCAGAGGTTTAACGGATAAATGATGATTAAAGGTTTAAAGAATAAGAAATGCTAGACCCTTTTAATGCTAAATCTATGATTTTATAAACTAGAATTATTTAGTAAAAAGTAAAGAAAGCAGCAGACAGACATAATAATGGTTTTCTAGAAGAAAAACATATTATCTTTTTGTAGTTTAAGGGCCATAACTACCACCAGTAAGATAGATATTTAGGACTGTGCCTCCTTTCTCTAAAGGTTCTTAAGAGAACAAATTCTTAATATGTTCCCAAGGCAGAACATACTAGAAATAATAGTTATTATTTTTAAAATATGGTAAATACAAACATCCCATGATAGTTTTTTAAAATTGCATTATTTGGGGTGGCTAGGTGGTGTAGTGAAGAGAGCACCAGCCCTGGAGTCAGGAGGACTTGAGTTCAAATCTAGCCTCAGACACTTGACATACTCACTAGCTGTGTGACCTTGGGCAAGTCACTTAACCCAAACTGCCCTGCCTTCTTCTCTCTAAAAAAAAAAGGCAAAAAAACCCCCTGCATTATTTGTTAAGTTCATTTTGATGGGCTACATATGTTGTCAAATAAACATTACTTAAAAGAATGTTTAAAAAGTACAGTAAATTTGGGGCCAGCAGGATACAACTCAATGTTCCTCAATGTTGCTGAGTCTGCATCAAAAGATGCTTGATAAAGATCCTCATAACGAGAAGCTAGGCTTCGGAATTCTTCCATAGACTGTTTCATCTACAAAGAAAGAAAAATGCAATAACCACAAAAAATTTGTTAAGTTATTATGTAAGCAAGAAAGCCAAAAGAAACAAAATCTTTCTCCAACTGATTAAATTAATGAATATTCTGGTGAATGTTTAATTTTTAGATCACTTAATTTTAAAAAGATTTAAAGGAGAATGTTAACTAAGCATTTCTAAGAAATGTAAAAAGATGGAGTTGGCATAAATATTCAGAAGTATACTAATATGCATATAAAAATAAGTATATATGATGTAAAATATTTCTTTTTCTGGCTATTTCTCCACGTTCATTAAATGAAAACAAATACTTTTCTCCACTAAGAAGCAAATACTTTATGATCTTTATAGAATAAAAAACACAAAGCCCATGCAGGTCTACTTTTTTACGTAAAAGTATTTTCCTTTGTGAAAATCTGAAATAAAAAATTTGCTAAGAGTCAAAATGGAAAATAACACACCAGCTGATTGTTAGCAAGATTTAATAACATTGTATGCTTATTTATAGAATCCAAACCATTATCAACTGACAAACTAAAAATTTTCACCTTACAAAAAAACCTCAAAAAACACTAAAAGGTAAACCTATTCAGGAACAGAGCTGAGGCATGCCTGATTGGAGATGCGGCCACATCTCTGAAGGTCATTCCCCAAGGTCATGGCTATAGTTGTAGCAATAGCAGGTGGAGGACTTGTCTTTAGACTATTACAGGTGCAGAAAAGTTGAGAAAAGGCCTGCAGAAGGTCAATTCTGAGTTTCACAAACTCACACTGAAAACTTAAAGGATTCAGTGGTGTGCTGGCAGCCTAGGAAAAAAAAAAGTTTAAGACATGAAGTAAATATGATACTAACATGATGCAATGTCAAGTAGCTGTTACAGTTCATTCAAATAATACCAATAATAATCTATAATCAAAACCAAGACCATAGAATTTTTGTACTGATGGATGTTCAAATGATAGACATTTCCATTTAAGGGGAGCCTATAGGTTTAGCTTCGGATTACCTGAAAGATTATATTAAGGAATTCTCCAAAAGAAATTACCTACTTCCCAGCAAAGACTAGGATTTACAGTATTATTAAAAGTGCTCGATGGGTTTGCTTCTGAAGAGAACTTTACAATACAGAATATATCAACTGATAAATTTATCGTTATATCTCAATTCCTTGGCCAAGGCATTGAGGTGATCTTTAACTGCTTTCAGTAATGGACTTATAGTTTGCTCAACTACAAAATGGGGATAATAACAATGCCTCTCTTGCAGGGTTGATGTGAGAATCAAATGAGATATCTGTAAAGCACTTAGCACACTGCCTGGCACAGAGCACATGCTATATAAAAATGTTTATTCCCTTCCTTCCCTCATCAAATACTCCAATCACTGAGAAACATGGCAATCTTTTAACAGATTCTAAATATGCTTCCGGGGGCAGCTAGGTGGCGCAGTGAATAGAACGCCGGCCCTGGAATCAGAAGGACCTGAGTTCGGAGCCGGCCTCCGACACTTAATCCGCACAAACAAAAACCTAGCCGTGTAACCTTGGGCAAGTTACTTAACCCCAATTGCCCTAAAGGGGCGGCTAGGCGGCGCAGTGAGTAAGAGTGCCGGCCTCGGAGTTTGGATGACCCGAGATCAGATCCGGCCTCCGGAAATGAGCACCCACGCATAAATCAAATGACTAGCCGTGTAACCTTGAGCAAGTTACTTAACCCCAATTGCTTAAAAAAAAAAAAATAAAATAAAAAAAAATAAAAATAAATATGCTTCCAATTTCCCCTTTTCTGAAGTTATTACTGAAGAACCAATCATATGATATTAGAACTTAGAGGTTAACTGGTCTAGACTCTCATTTTATACTTGAGGATTCTGAGACCAGATGTGCTAAGTAACATGTCCAAAATCACAAAGTTAGCTACTGCTTGGGTGGGTACCAGAATAAGGGTCTTCTGAATATTAAAACAGTTCACATTTATTTTATTCATATTTTCCCTGTATCTCTTTACCTACAATAGGTCCTTGCTAGGCCACTAGGAGGCACAGTGGATTGTGTGTGGTCCAAAGTCTAGAAAACCTGATTTCAATCCAAACTTACTATCTGTGTGACTCTTGACAAGTCACTTAACTGCACCTGCCTTAGTTTCCTCAACTGTAAAATGGTAACAGCACTTATCCCAAAGGGTTGTTGTAGGGGTCAAATGAAACATTTGGAAAGTGCTTAGCACATAATAGGTGTTTGTTTCTCCCCGCTCCATTATAAACTAACAAAATATAGAATTTCTAACACTTAGGACATCTGATAGAATGCTTATTTGAAACTAAAAAGCCAAAAAATGCCTCAGGATCTGAGTCAAAACAGTAACCTAAAAATATTTTTAACTATTATAAATATATAATACAAATATTTTCTTATTTTCAGATCACTCTCGATATTATATACAACTAGTAACAATAGTTACCATTATAGATGTTCAAGAAAAATTCCCCTTTAAAAAGGAGTCACTTATGTCTATATGGGTCCAAGTTATTATTAAGTGAAAATATTTAATAAGCTACTTTACCAACGTAAACATATTCCTAAGAATATGTTTCCAAAATATTGGGGAATTAAATACCCAGAGTTTGCAAAAGTCCCCTGCCCCTGAAAACTTTTAACTCTCCAAGTGGCTTGGCAGGAACAGTTAGAAACCAGTCACTTTCTCACAGCTGTGCTAATAAGGACATGGGTGGATTATTCATTAATTGGGAGGTAAGCAAACAAGGCTATGCTCTAGTGAATCAAATGAGATGTTTATAGAGAGCTGTGCAAATTATTAAATGCTAACTGAATGTCAGCTATTTTTATTATGCTCCTTTTAGGTTGATTTTTTTTCCTCCTTAAATAAGAGGTAGGAAGCTTTCGCAAATATGAATTTACAAAATGAAACAAATAGCAATTTCAAATTTTATAAAATGAATTTTTAATTAAAAAAATTTTAAGCAGATCAAAAATGCACCAACAAAAACTTCTTCAATGCGTAACTGCCTCACTGTACTGTTATTCTACTTCAGTGTCTAGTGTCCTTATAGAAAACAATTAAGAAATTTTCTGCTCTACATAAGTTACACACTACTGTTGTAGTTCTGCTTGTCCTGAACTAGTAGTTCCCTTCACTGAGAAAAAGGGATTTTTTTGCTCTCATTGTCTGAGTAATAATCTGTTTTCAGATTAGACTGGGTAAACTATAATTCCTGGCCGTTCAATAGAAATGAATGACTAAATAACTTTTTAAAATGTCACCCCCAAAGCTAACCTTTAAAGAGATATTATATTCCTGTCTTCAACCAATCACTGAAAACCAAACTTTAAAAGCCTTAGTCTAAACATGGCCTGGAAGAAAAAAGCATGTTCCATTTTGTATACTTACACCGTAATGGTTCATCTGTCAGAGCTTCTAGGTATGACGGTCATAAATGCTATGTACTCTCTCTCTCAGACTTCTTACTATTTCTTGCCCACAAGACTCCATTTTCTGATTGTGCTTTGTCAAGGACTGACTGTCCTCCACGCCTGAAATGCTCTTCTTCTTCCTTCCACTTCCTGGTTTCCCTGACTTCCTTTTAGTCTCAGCTCAAATTTCGGCTTCTACAGGAGGCCTTTGCCAGTCCCTCCCACTGACAGTGTGTTCTTTAAGATTACCTTCCACTTCCCCTGTAATTTGCATCCTTTCCCGCATGTTCCCCCTACCCTGAAACATCTGATTGGTTGTTATGTAGGAAACAGTCTTTATTAAGAGAACAGAACTAGGACCGGTAAGTGGAAATTATAGGAAGGAAGTTTTCTAGTTCAACATAAAGAAGAGCAGCTAAAGATACATTTAAAAATGGGAAGGGCTGCTCTGCAAGATGGTGAATTCCAGGCTGTCCCCTACACATGGAATTTTCTTCCTCAAGTCCTAGGTAAAATCCCACCTTCTACAGGAAGTCTTTCCCAATCCCCCTTAATTTTAGTGCTTTCCTTCTATTACTTTCCATTTATCCTGAACACAGTTTGTTTGTACAGAGTTGGATCAATATTGACTCACCTATAAGACTGTAAGGTCCTTGAGGGCAGGGACTTTTGCCTTTCTTTGAATCACAGTGCTTATCACAGTGCTGAGCACACTGTAGGCACTTGATAAATGTTTACTGACTGTTCAGACCCATACTGGAATTCTTTCCAAGAATTTTGTAGAGAGCATATCAGAATTAGGCATTAAGTTTAGGCTATATGACCTGAAAGTTTCTCTTTTAACTCTAAGTTTTATATGAAATGAAAATTCTAGTTATTCATTTTACTTGGCCCTTTCTTCATTAATTATAAGAAAAGATAATTAGGAGAGCTGTTTTCAATATTTTTTAAGGAATACTAGGCCCTCCCCAACAGGATGTCATGCTGTAATTAGATGCTTAACCAATGGGGTTTGATGTTAATAATAGTGTTAATGACTTAGGCAGAGTGCTGTGTAGCAGAACGTAAACAGGAAGGACTTTTACCTTTATTCCATTCATACTTTCTACACATACCTGGCATTCTTCCTACTGTAAGAGATTTGCTCTTAAAATAAACTTTGGTTTCCTGTGCATGCTTTAAAAAAGGGAATTCACTATCAATATCCTACCATATAGCAATCTAAATGAGTATGGGGTGATAAATAATAGACCCCTCTTTTTAATCATGCCCAGGAAGTTAAAATTTTACTAAACCAAATCTTTAAAAGAGGTAATTAAAAGATGACTCAGATAAACATGTCTATTTCCACATAGGCCATCATCATTATAGCAAAAGAGACTTACTGTTAAGGATGCTATCCCTTTATGGTAGAATTTCAAAGATTCAGCAATACAGGAAAGTGCTGAACTATAATCCTCTTCTTGCAAACCTGTGAGACACTGCTCTGCATGGGAGAATTCCTTCAAACTGTTCAGCCAAAAGTAGAAATGTTCTGAGGCTACCTGAGTCAGCAGACTTTGATAAAGTTCTCTGGCCATGTCATGATTACCCTAAAAAAAGACAAAGAGGCAAGTGACATTTTTATACTTTAAAATAATTGGTGCTGCAGTGAAAAGGAAAACCCAATCTTGGATAAGTTTCAATAATCAATTTTCATATTGTATACTTTGATACTCAGTCAAAATATTTCTTTAGGATAAACATACCAAGCTATTTTTACAGTAACAAAAATTTAGAACCAAAGACAAAAGAAACAATTAATTATAAATTTAAGTCTATAAATTTACTTTTCAAAGAACTCCCTATTAGATAAAAATTACTGGGGAAACCGAAAAGCAGTCTGGCAGAAATTAGGTTTAGACTAATACCTTATGCCATAGTCTACAATAAATTCAAAAGGATGCCTGACCTTATTTAAGATCATATTGGAAAATGAAAAAAACATTAGAAGAGAAGTATATCATATACAATGAAGATATACCTGCATACATATACTATACACCTCCCCCCATATATGTGTATGTATATGTGACCAAAAGACATTCTTCAATAGATAAGTGGTCAAAGGATATGAACAGTTATCAAAAGAACTGCAAACTATTAGAAGTCTAGGAAAGAATACTCTAAACCACTAATAAGAGAACTACAAATCAAAATATCCCTGAGTTTCACCTTATCTCTACAGTAAATTGACAAAAATGACCAGAGATGGGAAGTCAATGTTGCAGGGGCTGAGAGAAGATAAATACAGTGGTATATTGTGGGTGGAGCTGTGAATCAGCACAACCACTTTGGAAAGCAATCTGGAATTATTAAAATAAAGTTCATTCCCTTTGACCCAGGAATTCTACTACAAGGTTTATACCCCAAAGAGGCTACTGATAAGAACAAAGTTCCCATGTACACCAAAAATATTTATAACAGCACTTTTTGCTACCACAAAATAATTATCTATCAACTGGAAAATGACTAAACAAGATGCAGCACATGAATGTAATGGGAGACTACAGTGCTGTAAGAAAGGATGAATACAGGGGGCAGAGAGAAGATGGCAGAGTAAAGGCAGGGACTCTCTTGAGCTCTCCCCTAAACCCCTCCAAATACCTTTAAAAAATGACTCTAAACAAATTCTAGAGTAGTAGAATCCACAATAAAACAATGAAACAAATATCCAGCCCAAGAAAACTTGTAAGATTGGCAGAAAAGATCTGTTGCACCAGAGTGAGAGAGGAGTATAGTCCAGCATGGGCCACGCCAGTTCAAACAAGGCCCCAGCAAACTAGGAGCAGGCTGCAGGGTGACAATCAGCAGCAACAGCAGTGGTTTCCAGACCTCTCAGCCCACAGATGCCAAAGACAACTTAGAAGGTCAGCAGGAAAGGCCTGTTGTACCTGGGTGAGAGTGGAGCACAGTCCAGTGTAGGTCACACCAGTAAAGCCCTGGCCACAGCAAACCAGGAACAGGCTTTGAAAGTGACAATCAGCAATGGCAGTGGCAGCTGGAAGAGCACTCAGCTCACAGACAGTAAGGGGGTCAAACAACTGGTCAAAAGGAATTACAAAGGTCTTTTTGCTAGCACTGAGACAGGACTCTGTTGCTTTGTCCATATTTGGATCTGGGTTGCAATCCTGGGTGGCAGTCCCAGGATGAGGAGGAGCATAAGCACAACGGGGCTTGCAGTCACAGTGGAGAGGGGACCCTCCTCACAGTTTCAGAGTGCTTGTGGTTGCTCACAGACCAGGAGAGTAGTAAACACTTCTTAGGTCATACCATCTTGGAAGATCTGAAAACTTACAGGTCCCTAGAACTGCACAAACCCCCTGAAGCTTGGGACAGTATGTCCATCATCCTGGAAGCAGATTCATGTAATAGGCTTAGATAAAACAAACAAACAAAAAAAAAACCAAACTCTGACTATAGAAAGTTACTATGGTGACAAGGAAGATCAAAATACACACTCAGAAGAAACACACTGAAGAAAATAACATCTAAAAAACCATACTAGACCAACTGGTAAAAGAGGTCCAAAAAGTCAATGAGAAGAATACCTTAAAAAGCAGAATTGGTCCAATGGAAAAGGGGATTCAAAATTTCACTGAAGAAACTAATTCCTTAAAAATCAGAAAGGAACAAATGGAAGCTGATGACTTTGGAAAATCAAGAAACAATAAAATAAAACCAAAAGAATTAAAAAATAAAAGACAGTGTAAAATATCTCACTGGAAGAAAGTATGAATATAAAAAAGCATGAAACAACTTACATGAATTGATAGAGTAAAATAAGCAGAGCCAGAAAACAACATAAACAATGACTGCAAAAATATAAAATGGAAAGAACAATCACACACACAAAAAGTGAATGCAAAATTCTAAAAGATAAACATGGATCCAAAGAAGAG
This sequence comes from Gymnobelideus leadbeateri, assembly GCA_011680675.1. Classification (NCBI taxonomy): domain Eukaryota; kingdom Metazoa; phylum Chordata; class Mammalia; order Diprotodontia; family Petauridae; genus Gymnobelideus; species Gymnobelideus leadbeateri. Next base: position 68,959 of record WOXC01003321.1, read on the forward strand.
ACACAAGAAGACACCTCAATTCAGCTCCTCTGCAGAGGTGAGAGGTTCATAGGCATGAAACATTTCATATAATTTAAGACTTAAAATTTATTGATTGGTGATTTGTCATGTAGGACGGCTCTCTGGGTGGGGAAGAGGGGACATACTAGGAAAAATATTGATGACATAAAAACAAATCAATAAAAATTTGTTTGAAAAAATAAGCTGAAGGCTAGTCATTTAGGCTTGACTATGAAAATCAACAGTACCTCTTTCTCACCAGTCTGGAAAGGCATACTTTTTCTGGGGGAAAGGAGGAGATAGTGGGGAACTGCAACTATTATTTCACTTGTGTAAGTCCCTAGGTAGAAACTCCCTTTACTAGGTCTCATAGTTGCTACGTTTCACAGGTAAGACTTGAATCTAAGTTTTCCTGACTCCAAAGTCAATCCTCTACCCATTCTACCATTATACTTCTCTATGAGCATACATCTTTTTCGATCTATCTACTACTCTGGAGAATAGCTGTCCAAAGACCCTGGAATCTTTTATGAAAGAAAAAGATTAACAGATGAATAATTTGTATTCTAATTGTTTCAAACTTTTCTTTTAAGTATTTCTCAAACTTTATTATTTCTAGACCTTCATCACAAAGATTCCTGAAATGTTGCTGTCCTACATCCCCTTAAAAACAAAACAAAACAAAACAGTAAGCCTTTCCTTTGTTTTTTCCACTTTAGAAAGCACAGGTGAATTCTGCTGATTGTTGGGGAGGGGTTGATACAGAGAAATTTATTTTTTTATGTGCAGAGATTCATGAATTCTTTTGACTACAGGAAAAGTAAGAGGTAAAGTTTATGGAAAGTAGTGATGATGATGTGATAATAAATAGAGATTATGCTAACAAGATATAGTTAGCCAGACTCCTGCAGAAGCTTCCAATAACTTGTGGTATACAGACCAATATTATGTGATTTTATTAAGAAAAAAGAGTTTAAAATAAAATCTCTTTCCCTACATCATCCAAATTCTTAACCCAAGCCTTGGAATTCATATTTTCATTCGAAGCAGTAAGTGGGGTTGGGAATCACTCCTTCTAAGGGTTGCTTTATGTTGTTTCTCTCAACATAGGTGATATGAAAGGTGGGCACCTTACCATTCTAGATGCCTGTCTGGCAATCCGGTATGCTGTCCAACCATTAGAGACATTCTCAAGCTGTTGCTTAATAACAGTCTTAACTTCAGCAGATAATGTTTTCTGACTGGCTACAAAGATCACAGTAGCCAAGGAAACCTAGTGTCAAAGAAGAAAAGTTAGTATGATTACCTCCATGATGGCAAAGATATTCCATGATACCCCCCAAAGTGGTAGACTCTCGTGTACTCCTAAATGTTCCTCCTCCCTTTCTTATTCTGTCATGACATTTTCATCAGTGCTTCAAGGATCCATTATTTAATTTTTGACAAATAGATTGTTACTCTCCTATTCCTTAGTAGGCAATCTTCCTAAGTTGCTATAGTTGAAACAAAGCTGGTAACAATCCTCTCCAAATTTTGCCAGGATATCATAAATACAGCACATCACCAGGTCTCTACTCAAGCTTGGTCAAACCAGGAAGGTCATTTAGGCATGTTGTAAACTGGAAAAAAATGTGAGAACTTTGGATCCATTCATCTCCATGCCAAGGATGTAGCACTGGCATAAGACTTTAATGGAAATATGAGTATCAATAATGTTTGAAGACATTGTAATTCTAGTTAAATTTTAATAAAAAGTAATACCAAAGAAAGCAGTTTGCTTCTGAGACATAAATCGTTTTCATGAGAATCATAATGGCTAAAAAAATCCAAATTACTTAAGCAAGAACTAACAAATATCTCCCCATTGATAGCATGTAGTTTGAAAGGTTCATTTAATTATAGGCCAACAGTCAACTCTAGCATAAAGCTTACTGAGGTCACACCAAATAACAACTTCCTGAAGTATTAAGTAACATGGGCTGTCCTTCAAGATAAAAACATCACTTAAATTAGAAATGCGCTTAGCTAGTTACTGCAAACCAACTACAACACTGATGCATTTAGACTGGCTTAACTGGAATCTTGTTTTTCTACAGAAACTTTGTTACTAAAAGCACTATTCAATGCAGTGCCAACATGCAGTGCCCTCTTGTGGATGAAATATAATATAGTTTTTTGGGTCATATAAATTTTCTCTAAGTCAGTTGTTTCTACCAGCATTTCTCAAGCGTTCAATTAATTAATAAGTATTTAAGTCCCTATTATGTGCTAGGCACTGCACTAGGAGCTTCGGATACAAACACAATGAATGAATAATCCCTCCTCTATCTTCAAGCAGCTCTCATGTAAAGTTGGAAAAGACTGACAATCCAACTTCCTCATTTGATAGGTAAGTAATCACAGGCTGGGAAAGAGTAACCTATTTGCCTGAAGTTACACAGAAAAGGAAGCAGGTAAGCAGGAATTCAAATCCAGTTCCCTAGATTCCAAATCCATACCAGTAAAAGGGTAGAAGGGAGAGAGATAGAGGGAAAGGGGAAAAGGGGGGGGGGAGAGGAAGAGGGAGAGGGAGAAAAGGAGAAAGGGAGGAGAGCTGGAGCTCATATCTCATTATAATCATATTTTACATGGCCCAACAGGGTCAGGAAGTTAAACTATATTGGCTGGTGCTGCACCACCTGCCCCTGCCCTTCTTCCCTCTTCTCCACTCCTGGCTACACCTTCACCCACAGCTTCTGACTCACTGAGTTTAGGGAGTTACAATTCTCCTTGCTCCCTGCCCATGGCAACTCCCACAATTCCTCTTTACCGAATTCACTCAAGAACTTCTCTAAAATTCAGTCTTAAATTTCCCACCCACTCTAGATTACAGTAGCTGCAGTATATCCTCATGGGGCTTCATTCCCTCTTCCTGCATTCCATATTCCAAGCAAAACAGTCTTTTCTGTTCCTCACACAAGACACTCCATCTCTCATCTCTGTGTGTCCATGTCCCATACCTCTGGAATGTATTCCCTCTTTATCTCCATCTTACTAAGTCTCCCTTCTTCCTTCAAGATGCATCTAAAGGCCACTTTCGACACTGCCTTCACTCTTAAACTACCTTGTATTTCTTCTTTTCCTATTTATTTGTAGTTATGAGAACTAATAGAACTTTAGATTTAGATTTGTTTATATTTATCTTATATATACTTATAAATGTCTTTGCTGTCTCCATTAGAATATAAGTTCCCTGTGAGTAGGGATTGTTTTGTTTTTCTGTTGCTGCTAGTGGCACCGGGTACACACTTACTCAATAAACACCTGCTGACCTATTAATTGGTGGATATCTGAACCCACTGCTTTGAAATAAAAGTGGTATTTAATTCACAATTTACTTGCTTCACATATAGAAAAAAGTGACTTTTTTGGTCACTTGTATTTAGCTGAGACATTAGCAAGGGTTGAACATTAGGAATTAATTGAACAACTGTCCTGTAAACAGGGATAATGAAAGCACCTGCCTCACAGGACTGTTGTGAGAATCCAATGAGATACCTGTAAAGCACTCAGTATAATGCCTGGCACATAGCAGGCCATTAATAAATGCTTGTTCCCTTCCATTCCCCTGAAGATTCTTAGGGAAAAAAAGGCAGTAGCTTGACATGTTCAAAACTAAAAAGGGTTTTCCTTTAGTTATTTCGAGCCAACTACAACATGACTAATAACCCAACTCAAAGAATGTTCAATGTCAGGCAAACATTTTGGTTCTGATTACAGCTCTGAAGGAGATTCTCTTTTTTAATTCACACTGTCACATATATAACCCCTGATTCTTCACCACTTGCTTTAATAAAATATTAGGTCCAGTACTGAGGTATGTACTTCAAGGTTGGTGTAAGGATCAAAAAAGACAGAGTTGGAAGGGGCCTAGTCCAAATCTCTTCATTTTAGATATAAGGAAACTAAGGCATGACAGGGAATGGAAAGGGGTGAAGGGATTTGCCCAAAGTCACACAAGAGAAATGTGAACCACATTCTCTGACTCTACATTCAATATGTTTTACAATTGTAATACTGTGGGTGCCTTGAGGGCAGGAACTTCTTTTGCCCCTTTTTGTCTCCCCAGTACTTAGCAGTGTCTGACATTGTAGGCACTAAATAAATGTTTAATGACTGTGATATCTGTAAAGTATTTTGCAAAACCTTAAAATGCTATGTAAGTATCATCTTTGTTATTAACCCGTCAGCTTCACTTAAGTTATATACTAGTTTAAAAGTTCTCAAAATAGATATAGCTGGACTGAGTCCTATTCATCAATAGTACAT